>JADGIG010000125.1:0-17250 GCA_018985235.1 Sanchytrium tribonematis
TCTTGTTCAATCATGGAGGAATTCCAGAGGTCGAACATATAATGTCTCTGCTTTGTTTTGTCATCGCACTGAGTGGTGTTTTTGACTGCCAGAGTATTAGCTTGCAATTCTACAGGAGCCTCGCCTTTTGCGTGGTCATACACATGCAATTTTGAACAATCTCCTGTGGTTGTATACGTTGCAGTACTGTAAACAAAACTATCACTTATTAAGGAATTGAGTTTGGTCGAGTTTGTTACAGTTGGAACGACAGTGTCGGAGCTTTTGTCATAGTTGATTGATAATACGCATGATCCTGCCAGGCCAATCGATTTTTTTACTTGCTCAGCAAACGCAAAATATAAAAAGGTCAACATAGATTGGATTTGGAGAGGATGCGGAATTTATAGCAAAAATGACGTGACGAATGTTATGGACGTAGCTGGAAGATGTGACTGCAGCATTTCAACTTCAAAAAAAGGTTTATTTGTCTTCTAATATACGCTTTGCATACTCGACGCCATCAAGTTGAACATTATAAATCCCATCATACCCTTTTGCGTACATTTTGCTCATTACTGGATAGTCCATTCCATTAAAGCCTCTTATATATTTATGCTGATCAAATACCCAATAAATCAAACCTATGCTAAAGGCAGCTTTCAATAGTCCTTTTGCATAATCCCAGGTGCTTTTACCGGTGTTTTCCTTGTGGTACATCGTGGGAGTAAATGAACCCAAAATATCGTCTTCCTCATGAAGAGGATCACCAATGTTTCTGCGGTCCCAAGGGTCATCGTAATTTCCATAAGGATCTTTATCAGTAACGTATTTAAATTCCCCGTTTCTCCAAATTGCGGGATGTTGTCCTTCTATTTTGCCCAAGTCGTAAGCACCAAATGGCAAAATACCGTCCGGGCGGCCAGAGGCTTCTTTAGACCACTTTATTGGATTACCCCAGTCATTTTCTAGTAAATTATTATATCTAATTGCAGCATCGTCTGATGGTAGATTTTGGATATCTTTGATCTCGTAATCAACAAGCTGAAAAGGGTCCGGGATGTCTTCATATTTTGTACTGCTGACTGGCTGATCAAATTGGGCATAAACATCAAGAGCATGTGGATCGGGTTTGTAGTTTGTTGTCAAATTACCTGTCATAAATGTTGGAAGTTTCCCAAGTAAAATTTTGGAGTGGAGTTTGGAAAACATTTGTATCAAAATTTGCTCCAGATTTTCCAGTACAAGAGATGCATTAAAGCAATTTTATTTATTTATTAAAGCTTGAGTTGATAATTTTACTTGTTGGAAGTTTCGAGCTGCTGAATATGCCTAAAAAATAAGAATAGTTCTGCAAATAATACTAATAGGCAAAGCAACAAAGACGTAAGAACTTTGAAGGGAACATCCATAGTACCTGTAGCATACCATGAAGCTAAAAAAACGCTCGCAGCAGTAAATCCACAATTACCTATTCCAATAAACATTGGCTTGTCTTCCAAATAGTTATCCTCTGGCGGAGTCCGCAAATTTAAAAATTTCGATTTAGGATATTTCGGCTTGTCTGAATCTATTCTTGAAATAAAAGGGCTAATATCTTCAGCTATTTGCAGAACAAGTGAAATCGGGACACGATGTTCATACAGTTTTAATTCATTTAGCTCAGTTGTGTTTGCTAATTTGGATAGATTCTCAAGTTGCAATTCCGATAGATTGAAATATAACATTCAAAGAAATGAAATAAAGGAGAAATGATTTATTTCTTGTTCTGATGATTCTTGATATATTCTTGCAACACTTCGTTTTCTAGGGCTGTAAAAGAGATAGTCGCATTTACGCGATCCTCCTTTGTTACCTGAGGATCTCTAAAAATTGCCATACTAACTTTGGTAGAAATATCCATTTATCAAGGAGTAAACAACCGTTTGGGCAAAATCAATGAGTACAGAAGTAGAACGAGAAATTCCAATGGCGATTGATCTGGGAGCATTGACTGTTGTGGATACTCTAGAAGCTCAAAAAATGAATGAAGATAGGTTACGATCTCGAACTAGAGATAGTTGTCAATTGTTGATCAATCAATTATTTCAAGCAGACAGAACTACAGATGAAGATGGGATATACGCACAACTTCCAAAAGTGGTAACAGTCTTGCCTCGTGAAAAGCCCCTGCCTAAACCAAGAACACTCACAACCTGGGAAAAATTTGCTAAAAAGAAATGTATCATTAAGAAAAAAAATAGTGCTGTCGTTTTAGATGAAGAAACTAACGAATATAAACCGCGTTATGGCAGAAAGAGCAAAGCAAACGAGGTGCCATGGATTATCGAAGGAAAAATGAATGATGAGATTGATGCAGATCCTTATGCCGATAAGAAAAAAGCCAAAATAGAGCGAGTGGATAAAAATCAAAAGCAAAGAACTCAAAATATTAAAAAATCGGAGAAAAAGCAGGAAATCCAGAAAATGATCGAGCAAACAGAAGGCAGCAGAGTTGTACCTAAAGGTGGTAAGAAGAGAAAGGCGCCTTTGGTTACTGGTGATAAAGATATGAATGAGAAAAACAAAATGAGAAAACTAATGAATGAAGTTATGTTTAAAAAAGATAAATAAACATTTTCTAATTTCGGCCATGTCAGATAATTCTATTCAAATTTATGCAAGAGTAAGGCCTTCTAGAAACCCTTTACCTGGTATTGAGATTGATGATGATAAGATTAAATTGAAAGTGCCTAAGTCAGATCAAGGCTTAATTAATCATCAAAAGGAAAATTATAACTTTCAATTTAACTCCGTTTTTCAAGATAGATGCTCACAAGTAGAAGTTTTTGATAAAGTTGCATTGAAAATACTACTGCATGTGATGGAGGGATATCATGGTACAATATTTTGCTATGGTCAAACTGGAACTGGTAAAACATATACAATGACAGGTGGCAATGAAAATTATCAACAACGAGGTCTAATGCCAAGAGCGATTGAGTTTATATATAGCCATATTTTAAGACATTCGGAATACAAATATGATGTTGGGTGTTCCTATTTAGAAATATATAACGAGAACGGCTATGATTTACTAGATGATGCTAGGGATGCTTCGAAATTAGAAGAATTGAAAAGGGTTAACATTTTGGAAGATGAGGCAGGAAATTTTCATCTGAAAAACCTCAGGATAATGCCAAGTAATTCTGAAGATGATGCAATGAATTTCCTGTATTTGGGAGACACCAACAAAATGATGGCAGAGACTCCTAGTAATCCTCAATCATCAAGAAGTCATTGCGTTTTCACTCTTCATGTTCAAAGATCTGAACCGGGAAGCTCAAAGATTACCAAAAGTTTACTACACCTAGTCGATTTGGCAGGTTCCGAACGAGTCTCAAGGACCGGCATTGACGGCAGGCTTTTGAAAGAGGCAAAGCACATAAACTTGAGTCTCCATTATTTAGAGCAGGTAATTATTTCATTACAGGATAAGGGTCGAAAGAAGCACGTTCCATACCGCAACTCAATGTTAACATGCATATTGAGGGAAGCTTTGGGTGGCAATTGTAAAACTACTATGATTGCAACGTTTGCCAACGAGGAAGGCTGTTTAGAGGAAGGGATTTCTACTTTTAGATTCGCTCAAAGGGTTGCTCTGGTTTCTAATAACGCGCATATCAATGAAGAGCTTGATCCAACTGCAATGATTCATTCTTTAAAAGTTGAAATTAAAAATTTAAAATGCCAGTTGTCTATGTTGACAGAGGGACATGATTTTGGTGATCTTACAGATATAGATACGGAATATTTAGATGAGAAGGCTAAGAATTTTATTGAAAAAGAGATTTCAGCAACTGATCTCATTACTCCAAACTTAAAGAAACTAGAGTACTTATTTAATGTAATTAGAAACAAATTTACTGAAAAGCGGTCGGCTCCTAAGCGAGAAGATTCAGGAAAGTCAAATTTTTTTGAAATTAGTGAGATTAAAAGACTCAATAACATGCTTTTCCAAAGAGATCAAGAGATAAAGATTCTTCTCGATTCTCAGTCAAAAGCAAAACCGTTGCAAACGGTATCAAAACAAATGGAATCTTTTAAATCATTTGACACCAACAAGAAGGAGGAATATTTCGAAGAGTTTAAGAAACAATACGATCGACTTCAATGGATAGAAGATCTTAAAAAGAAATATAACTCAACGGTATTAAGCGCGCAGTCTGCAAATAAGAAACTTGCTTTGATTAAAAGCCAAATTCAAAAGGAGCAGAACCACTCAAGCCCAGAATGCATTGCTTTCATCCAAGAGTACAAAGCTATTTTTGATAGCATTAAAGAAAAAAAACGAATTTTGGACCACAACAAGCATCTTTTGGAGAAAAGCAAAAGTCAATTAAAAAACGATTTTGAGGCTTGGCTATTAAAAAAACAATCGAAGACATCAAACAGAAGTGAGTTTGAGCAACTTAAGCAATCTTTTACAGAGCAATTATAAACTTAATCAATAAAAAATTGAATAATATTTTAGGCCAAGATGGATGATTCTCAAAAATCCGCACTTGTTGCTGAGGCAGACTATTTTTTTAAAAAGTCCGACTTGGAAAAAGCACTTGAGCTATATTCTAAAGTACTAACACTAGATGCGGACAAACACAGTTTATTATATCGAGGTTATTGCTATTCCTCGAACGCAGACTATGATTTGGCATTAAAAGACGTGGAAACGCTTTTAAAGGTGGATTCAAACAATTTTAAAGGAATCTTACTAAAAGCCAGTATTCTTTTCGACATGGGAGAATTTGAAATGTCATTGATTCTCTACATCAAAGCCCTAAATATGAAAGGGGGAGAAGAAGTGGATGCGGGTATATTTAAATGTAAAAATGCAATTTTGACATTATTTAATGATTCGGATGATTTTGGAGAAATGCAAGATCTAGACAAACTCATAAAACGTCACATGCCGGATTTCGCGTCTGATTATTATTTTTTAAAATCAATTTCAGCCCAATTTGCAGAATCCAAAGATGTTCAAATTTCTCAAATTGCTGAGGACGGTTTATGTTATTTGAAAAAACGACTAGAATTTTGGAAAAACTACAAGCATCACGATAAAGTTGATGGCAAGAAAATAAGGGCAAAAGTTTCGCAAGAACTAAAATCAATAAAAGAAAAAAGAAAATTGCCTAGCCTGCCAAGCAAAAAAAATCATAGTAAGAAAAGCGTGTCAAACAAGCAACCAAGTCTAGTACAAGAATCCACAAAGGATTTGTCGCCAGAGTTGCTTTCGCAAGAAGATTTATGTAGAAGAATTAGAAAAACGTTTGAAAATGAGGATTTTAAATATGTTAAAATTTTATGCGAGGAGTATCTGAGAAGAGAGATTAAAATAGCCGGAAAACCTACGGCTCAGCAATATTGCGATGTTTTGCTGGATTATTCGCATGCGCTTTTAGAATTGCAAGAGTCTCTTGAAATTTCAAAGGCAAAAGCATCACAAGTGAAAAATATAACTCAAGTATTTCAACTCAACTCTTACTATCCAAGATGCTTAAATATATTAGGGAAATGCTATGCCAAATCAGAAAAATTTGAAAAAGCTATTAAGCTGTGGGAAGAAAGAATGAAATTTGATAGTAGCCCAGTGGAAAAAGCATGGTTGTACCACGACTTGGGAAAGTGCTACCTGTCTCTTGGGAAAATTGACAAAAGCAAGGAATGTGGCCGATTGAGTTTGGAATTCAGCGACCAAATAGGTAGTAGATCATGGTCAGCTGCATCGAAAATTCTATTGGGACAATGCTTTGAAGCTGAGGGATATGTCTGGGATGCGATATCTTACTTTGAAAAAGCGGTTAAATCGGCAAGAGCTTGCGGAGACAAGTCTCAACTGAACGGTCTAGAACAGCACCTGGTGCGTCTAAGAGCATCAATCAAATAAATTTTATTTGTGAAACTTGTACAATATTTGTGACCGAAAATTTCCTTCATGTGAGTACCCCTGGCAAGTCACTAATATCTATGTCACAAATAACTAGAAGAGAGCGTTGGCCATCGCGTTTTGCTTATGTCGTTGCGTCTGCCAGCTCAGTCATAGGTATTGGAAATTTTCTTAGATTTCCTGGAATAGCCGCAAAACATCCAGGTATAACATTTTTAATACCCTATTTTATATTAACATGGATTGTAGGATACGTCATAATCTCATTTGAGACTGCCACAGGAGAAATGTATAGATCAGGAATAGTGACTTTCTTCGATAGAGTTTATAAAAGATTTCGTGGATTCGGTATACTTCAGATGGTTTCCACGCTACTTACAATTTCTTACCTCAATGTCATACTTGGTTGGTTATTCATTTACATGATTAGGTCCAGTTATATGCCTTGGACTTACGATCCTCAAGAATATTTTCAAATTTATGTCTTGAATCAAAAAAGGTTTCGTTTCGATGTCTTGGCTGTCAGTATTCTTAGTGCAAGTGTGGTATGGATATTTTTATTCATGAGTATTTATAAAGGTGTCACTCACACAACAAAGATAGTTTATATGACTTTGCCATTGTCTATATTAATGATGTTTATGTTGCTTCTGCGATCATTGACACTAGAAGGCTCGGGAACTATTTTATATAACTTTGTGACACTAATAGATTGGGAAGCACTAGTTCGAACCAGAATTTGGCTAGAAGCCTTGGGACAAGTTTTATTTAGTTTGTGCATTGGAATCGGATCTTCATGTGCATACGGTTCTTATAGAATTAAAGACGGATATCTTATGAGAGATTGCTTCTCTATTGTACTTTTAAATTTATTGATTGAAATGTTTGGATGGATTATTATTGTTTGCATTGGAGGATATGAAGGATGGTCTAATACTGACATTGCAGAAAACAAATTCTCTCTGGCATTTGTCTTATACCCACAACTAGTACTAAAATTGCCATTTGCCTCATCCTGGAGTTTTCTTTATTATTTATTCATGTTGACATTTGGAATTAATTGCTCTCATGCTTCTTTAGAAAGCGTTGTTACAACATTGTTAGATTCTAAAAGATTTTCGAGATATGGACGTGTGAGAATTACCGCTATGGTCACACTAATTGGTTTATTAATGAGTGTTGTGTTTTGTGTATTTATAAGAATCATAGAACCGGTAGATTATTTTACCAGTAACTTTTTACTAGTGATGGCTGGATTAGGTGAGATTCTCGTAGCTGGATACTTTTATAACAAAAAACTCGTCTCGCAACAATTAGGTTCAACAACAGTTAATATAGCTTATTATTCTTGGCTGCTAGCTCCACTCATCTCATCATTTCTGTACTATATTGTGGGTGATTATGTCACTTGTTTGGTTATGGGATTTTCTATTTTTTTCATGGGATCTGCATTTGCTACTTTTACTACTCCATCTAAATTGTCTGCCAAGAAGATATTGAATTTGCTTTTCACTTATCAAGGTAAAATATTGATTCACCATTACAACGACACCCTACGAATGTCTGAAAGAACCTATTTCAAACTAAATATGTGGTGGTTCATATTTATCAAATTCATATCGACACCTTTAATGATTTGCCTGTTATCTGTCTCAATTTTTCATTTGCCTAGTTACCCTTTAGATTATTTTATTGTGGGCGTTCTACTTTGCATCATGGGAACAGGCATTGTCATTGCGCCTTACTATTTTCCCAATGCTTATTCATCATTTGTTCCCGAAGATAGAGTTGAAGAAGAAAGTAAGCTGCATCTGGATGAATGGCTAAGATATTGGTTTAGAAAAGAGCGTAAAATTTTAAGCGGCGAAACTCCGCCAAATTCGAGAACTGTGAGTGTGGTAGGTCAAAATGCATTCTAACATGTGCTTTAGCATTTAATTTTATATGTGGTAAAACGTTTTAGAATATGTAACCATTCATCAAATAAATTTGAGAACTTCCCCTGTAATTGTAATGCTGATTCTCCAAATATTTTTGGGTCAGCTTCTTCTGAATATGGCTCAAAGATTCGAACAACTTGATACCAAAATCAAATTTAATGCATCTCAGCCCAGCTTCAACTCAGGGGTGGCATCGGGCGATCCGAAGCCAGATAGGGTAATATTGTGGACCCGTGTGGAAAATTACACAGGGGGTGTGGATATTTACATTAGCGAAGACAAGTATTTTAAAAACTTTACTAAAAGCAAGACCAGTACAAGTCCTGAAATTGATTTTATAGTAAAAGTTGACATGGTGAATCTCAAGCCTGGTACCACGTATTACTACAAATTTAGTGCAAAAGGTCTCGAATCGGAAGTTGGAAAAACAAAAACATTGCCGCTTGATACGGCCGAGTTGAAAGTAGCTGTAGCAAGCTGTGCAAATTATCCTTACGGATATTTCACTCCTTATCACAATATGGTTAGCTTGAAAGTCGATCTTTTGATTTTTTTAGGAGACTACATATATGAATACAAAAATGGAAAATACGGTGATGGGACAGATAAAGGCAGAATTCCAAACCCAAACCGGGATTGCATTACATTAGAAGATTATAGAATGAGACATTTGCAATATAAGAAAGACAAGGATGTACAATTAATGCACAAAAATATACCTATGATTGCCGTCTACGACGATCATGAATTTGCAAATAATGCTTATAAAAATGGAAGTCGAGATTATCCCGATTTGTTCAAGGAAAGAAAATATGCTGCTATGCGTGCTTATTTCGAATATATCCCAATAAGAGTTTTTCCAAGTGAAATTGATGCCCCAATTTATCGGACTTTTGAAATTGGAAACCTTTTGGAACTGATAATGCTTGATACCAGAATTTATAGAGATGTGTCAGATGTGCGCGACCCAAAAATTGTAGGCAGTCCTAATCGAACAATACTTGGAACAGAGCAAGAAGCCTGGTTAGAAAACTTACCTATCAAAAAAACTAAATGGACATTTTATGGAAATCAAATTCTTTTTAGTGTTTTCTTTTCTCCATTGCACAAGCTTAATATACCGCTTGCGATTGACGCTTGGGATGCGTATCCTGCAAGCAGACGAAAAATGATCAATTTTATACATCATCGAAATCAAGCATCAAATTCTACACCAATTATTCTAAGTGGCGATCTGCATGTATCTATGCTAAACAAAATAAGCGGAATCACAGAAATTGTCACACCAGCAGTAGCTTCTCCAAGTATTGAGCGCAAATCAATTGCTACTTTTACAGAAAAACTACTTAAACTAAACGGCGAAAATCTGTGGTCGAATCTAAACGACAAAGGATTTGTACTATTAAATATCAAGTACGACAAGATTGATGTGAAATGGATTCACTGTAAAGTATCGGAGTTCCCAAAATCATATGACTTTAAAGTAGGGTTTGAAACTGTCCTTAGTAATTAGAAAATAAATATTCATAGATATATGCGAAACTGATTATTTGCGTAATAATCAAAGTTTGAAGACGTGAAATCATGGATTGGGCCACTAATGACGAGATTTCGCCAAAAGTTACGTGATTCAACCAATAGATAAAATATAAATTCCATGACTGGTTACATTGATTTATGCTTCTTACTGTATACCTAATCTGTTTTTGTGTAGATATCAGGGATCATGATTTAGGAGCTGACAAATCAAATGCAATAATGGA
Organism: Sanchytrium tribonematis; assembly: GCA_018985235.1. Classification (NCBI taxonomy): domain Eukaryota; kingdom Fungi; phylum Sanchytriomycota; class Sanchytriomycetes; order Sanchytriales; family Sanchytriaceae; genus Sanchytrium; species Sanchytrium tribonematis. The sequence goes on from JADGIG010000125.1 coordinate 9,609, forward strand.
TGTGGCAAATGTAAATACGACATCCGGTCTAACTAACGGAACGCTGTATGAATCAATTAAACACTCTACAGCTGCAGAAGTTGCAGTATCCGCCGGGGCATCCTGGTCGATTTGGAAAATACTAGGCACTCTAGCAAAAACGCAAGGTGCAATGATGTTGAATTATGTTTTAAATGAATTCCCAGTTTTTGAACAATTTCTTCACGAAATCACCGAGAAAAAAGATCCCGATTATTTTTACGAAATATTTCTGGATGAGTTGAATGTAATATTGAAAGATAGAACTGACAATCAAATTCAGTTGCCAGATTCCCATGCTCTTAAAACATGGATTCAGGAAACAGAAGAAGGTACAGAATTTGCTGTTAATGCAATCTTAAAGAAGTTTGGTAAAGAAATGAATGCAAAAGGGTCACAGGAAGGACTTAATGAATTGCAAAAGGTACATCAGAAATTGAATATTGATGTCAAACGAATTGCGGATCATCATGTAACCTATTTCAAGCAATTGCCTGATCAGACTGCCCTACAATTTTCTGACGTTGTGAATGTAAAATTAAGAAGTCTAAAAAAACCCTTTTGGAGGAGAATGGCAGATAGCTGGAAAAAGGTATCAAAACGAAATAAGATATTGTCATTAGCTGGGTCAATAGTTGGCGGTGCTCTCATTGCCTTTTTGCTAACTAAACATTTCAATCATCACTCCAAAGATAGAAAACAAATTTCAGGGCTGCAATAAATTGTTTGTCAAATACTTTGTGAATACTGTGGCGAAGGGATATTCCAAGCCCAACCCCTCACCCCTTCATGTTTGGTTGTCACTGGGCAAACTGCAAAAAAATCTGCCATACAGATCTGGCCTTGTATCATCATGTTATCTACTTTCACGTGCCACAATTTGAGCGATATTCCATTTTGCGATGTGACTGGAAAAAATGTTATTGCTATTTTAAAACAAGAGCAGAATTGATAAGTCATATCAAATGTCACTTGAGGCGTCCTACATTTAGGTGTGTAGAATGTGGGAAATGGTTTAACAGTAAAAATGAATTCTCAAGACATAAGGCCTTTCATGGCCATTTGAGAACAGAAAATTATACCGAGGCACCAATTCAGTTGCCCTTTCAACCCGTAAAAGCGGTAGTAATGGAATGGCCTGTTAGTGAGACTTTGCCAACTACAAAAAATGATGTGCTATTATATCCAAAAATACCTGAATTTGAAAACACTTTATCCAAATTAAGATTGACGCTCAATATATATATTAGAAGAGCTGTAATTACAAAATAAATTAAATTCTTATGAAAACAAGTTTTTCTGAAAATTAGCCCCGTATGTTTGCAAGAAGTTTGGCTGTAGTCATTCCCACTGCTGGTGTCCTGTTTGCGTATAAAAAGGCAGATGCAGCTATAGAAGATGACGGACTTCATCCGACCACTTTTCCATGGTCCCATAAAGGCCCTTTGAGTGGATTTGATCATTTTTCAATAAGACGTGGATTTCAAGTGTATCAAGAAGTTTGTTCTAGTTGCCATTCATTAGAAAGACTCGCATTCCGTAATTTAGTAGGAGTTTCTCACACCTTAGAGGAAGCAAAAGGATTGGCTGAAGCAATCGAGGTCGAAGACGGTCCAAATGATGAAGGTGAAATGTATATGAGACCAGGAAAACTCAGCGACTATATTCCAAGTCCTTATCCTAATGAACAAGCTGCCAGAGCTGCCAATGCTGGTGCTTACCCTCCAGATTTATCTTTAATTGTAAAAGCTAGACATGGTGGTGAAAATTATGTATACTCACTTCTAACTGGATATAATGATCCACCCGCTGGTGTGGAGGTGCGAGAGGGTCTCCACTATAATCCTTACTTCCCCGGTGGAGCCATTGGTATGGCACAAAATATTTATGATGAGGTAGTCGAATTTGAGGATGGTATTTATTAATTTATGAAGGAACTCCTGCCTCGGCTTCTCAAATTGCCAAAGATGTGGTCACTTTTCTTGCTTGGGCTAGTGAACCGGAATTAGAAGAAAGAAAGCGACTAGGTTTGAAAGCACTTGTACTTTTTGCTGGATTATCTGCAGCGTCCTTATACATGAAAAGACATAAGTGGTCGTATTTGAAATCTCGTGTAATACTTCCACCAAAAATTAAAAAGTAAATTTTTATTTTCCTTCTGGATCTTTCAACAAGGGTAAAAGTTTCTTCTTGGTCATAGACTCCACTTGTCGAACAACAAATTTGTTTCTTCCTTTATAAGGAAAAAACATTCTGCTTGGATGCCTAAAATTCTCAAAAAATGGTCTCATTTCATACGCTTGAATGTCAGTATGTTTGATGTCTGGCGTGAAGCTCGGTAGATCTATGTCTTCTGTCAAAGTAACAATGGCTTTCTTATATCTTTTTCTGTCCCTTCGTGATCGATCCTTATTTATATGCATTATCATTGTATTTACTTTCAAACAATCAATTTCATAAATTTGCTTCAAGTAGTCCTTGATATCTAGCTTATTAAAATGAAGAGGAACCATGAATTGTGCCTCATTTTTCGCTTTGGTGCTATTTAAAACTAGTCTAAATATCGCAGAAGGAAAGAAAACTTTTCGTTGTGAATTCATCTAACAAGGGATTTCCAAAAAAATGCAAGCTTCATGGGATTTGGACTCGTTTGCAATGGTAGATGAACTGATAGAAACTCCAGTTAAACAAGGTCATCCCGAGAATCAACCTAGAATTTTGCCATATTATGATGATAGCGAAGCTGATGAAAACTTTAGCCCTGTAAAATGTTCAAAGTCAAGAATGACCGAGAAGAATGATATTTTAGAACGCTTGATGAATCAGGAGCACAAAAAGCAGACTCTTATATCTCAACACCATAATATAAGTGAAAAATTGCTTGAAAGGAGTCGGTCGAAAGAGAGTAGCCCGACAAAATTTGCAGGTGCAGCTTATAAAAGGCCATCTGAATATCCAGTCGATAAAAAACTGAATTCTCAAATACCTGTAAAGAAATTTTTGCAAAATCTCAATTACACTCCTATACCAGAAAAGAATTTTAAAAATGAACCTAATCAATTGCTTATTCAAAAGCCTCCAATTATAAAAAGTGACTCAAAATATAATGATTGGAAAAGTGATGAAGGAGATTCAAATATAGAATTAAAAATTGATCCTTCAACTCAAGACCTTGTTCAAAATCATGTGAAGAAATCTATGGATGAATCAGTGCAAGTAGAGATTCACAAAGATCAATTAGAGCTTGTTCAAAGTGTTAGTGTTGGAATTCAGTTTAGTACTGAAATGACGAGTATATCTGTACAGGCTGGCGAATTCAAACCTAAACCTTTGATTGTAAATATGGGGACTCAAACAAATTTAGATTATTTTGATCCACTTCTCTCCTTGTCGAAATTATCCATAAAAGAAGAATTGGAAAAACCAGCCGTGCCTATGGAAAAACTTAAGAAACCAAATTCGGACAATTTGTTGAAAAACATTACCACTAAGAAAATACCCAACTATAAACAAATGCTACTTCAGAGATTCATTAAGGATGTACATAAGCTAATGGATTAATAAATACTTGTTCCTGACTTGTGTAATTCCAAACACTCCTTTGATGGACTTGCCCAACTTAATTTTGCATGATATTGGTTTAAAAGAGTGCCTAGATCAATTGCTAGATGCACCTGAGGGACAAATTGCTTCCTTTTTGACTTACACTGCTATCAAGCCATTGAAATTAGACAATATGATAGCATGCTCCAAATTTATGATTGAAAAAGCTTCAAAGATCAGCCTTCCAAACGGGGTTGACTTAGTGGGTACCGGAGGTGATGGACACTCTACAATTAATGTCTCAACAATAAGTGCATTAATTGCAGCTTCCATGGGAGTGAAAATGGCAAAGCATGGAAATAGGTCTGCGTCTTCTAAATGTGGAAGTGCTGACTTTCTAGAGCATTTAGGGTATGATCTACTAAAATCTGATGAGGAAATTCGGTTGAATTTTGAAAAGTATAATTTTGCATTTCTTTATGCACCAAAATACCACTCGTCTATGAAAAAGTTAAAATCCATTAGAAAAGAGCTTGGATTTCCCACGATTTTCAATCTCATGGGACCCTTAACAAATCCGAGTTTGCCTAAAAAAGCTGTAGTTGGTGTGGCAAAACCAGAATGGGGCCAGCTAATGGCAGAATGTTTAATTGCCCAAAATTACGAGCGAGCAATGGTTGTTTGCGGGTTTGAGTGCTTGGACGAGATTTCACCATGTGGTAAAACACACTCTTGGCTAGTCGAAAATGGTAACTTTAAGTATTTAATATTGGAACCGTCTTTATTTGGATTGGCGCCACATTTATTGGAAGACATTAAAGGAGGTGATGCTTCATACAATGGAAATATATTTAATACTCTTGTGAACAACTGCGATGATATTCCAGCAATTAGGGACGTTATTTGCATAAATGTAGCGGCATTATTATGGGTAGATAGAGGAACAGAATTTAAAGCTGGCATAGAATTGGCAAAAGCTCATTTAATTAGTGCAAATTTAAAAGATTTCTTAAAAAATATCTTAAAGTAGTGCTAAATTCGCAGCGATGATATAAATTGGTTGCAGCAGAGTTGCTTTTGATCGTCAATTCTCTCTCGCCAATTTCCAGCACTGGAAAATAAATGTGTCAATAAATCTAGATATCTGGGATTCTGGATTGTCAAAATTTCGCTATTTTCAATGACAAACGGAATAGTGGACCCTCGTTCAAAATCAAATGTAAAATTACAAAAAGTTTTCTTTGGTAATTTTTTTTGCAAGTCCCTATCTAAACCAACAAAACTAATAAAATCATGCATTCTATCAGATGTGAGTTTTTTCTTAGCTATCCAAAAGATAGTTTGGTAATTCATAATTTCGAGGCAATTGTTAATTTTTATAAATACATTTTTCAGCTCGTCTACAAAATTTGTATTTAATTTAAAAAGCTCCATATGTTCAATCGGCACAATCAATCCATGCGATTCAGAGATAGGTCCTTTCGCAGCGGTTATATACACAGAATTTAAAACATGAGTAACTAATGAGGTATCAAACCCACTTGAAGACATACAAAACCAGCATTCAAACTTTTTTCGCTTTGGCAACCGATTTTTTTGGACCGGCTTAGAATTCAGAGGGGAAAGAAGCTCCATGGCGTATATATCAGGAAGATCTTGGTAATTATCCGGCAAAAAAACCTGATATTGTTCATTTTCTGCAACTGATATAATTTTTGTAAACACTTTCTTAATTGGGTAGAATAAAAATGCATCTGAAATTTGTTGATGGTAGTGCCAATTGTCATTTTTCCAAACAAGAAAGCCATTTTGAAAAATGTCCTGAACTTTTGTTTGCAAACCAATTTTGAAGACAAAACGTTTTACCAAAGTCTTTTTACAGCCGTCTAACTCGATGCCTTCGACTTCGCTTGAAATTACCAATTGATTGTCGACATTTTTAACTACGACTTTTTGCATGGTTTCTAAAAAATTCCAAAATTTATTAAGTCAACTTTTTTTTACGATAAAACCTAGTTTCTTCAGGATCAAACCCTTTTTCAACACTACCATATACAGCCCAATCAGGTGTTTCCTGCATATAGTCGGTGCTTGTGAAAGTATTTCCGGATTTCAATAGCCGATGAAATTGGTCAAAATCAATCCAAGTGTGCCACTTGTTATTTATCTTAAATTTAGTGTTACTGATTAGAACACAGCAAGAATGCTCATGCTCGCAAGAGATCTCGTATGTATGTCCAAATTTTTCATTAAAAGCTTTCACGAGAATTGTACAAAATCTCACAACTTCCACATGATATGGAACATTTTTCATTGTGAGACTGGAAGCTTCCGAATTGCCACAATATGTGACACCCTTGACCTCAATAAAATCTGGTACTCCAATCTTTAATAAATCGACATATTCTTCAATCTCGCTCATATTGAATTCTTTAACAAGTGTCAGTCTATAAACAGTTCTTTGACCCTTACTTTTTAAAAACTCCAAACTGGACAAGAATCTTTCCCAAAAATCACCAAATAAAGGCCTGTCAACCTCTTTAAGGGAATCCTTGGTAGAAGCATCAATAGAAACATACAATTGCGTCACTGGTTTCAAATCGCGAATGGCCTCAGGAAATTGAGCGTTGGTAACTAAAAATGACGATATTTGCTGTTTGTGCAGCAAGTCTAAGAACTCGTTGATTTTCGGATACATAATTGGCTCTCCTACAAGACTTAATGCACAATGTCGCACAGTTTTAGCTTCCTCAAACCGCTCTGGAATAACCCCCGGCATGCCTTTTAGCTGCTTAATCATCTGCTGGTGGTTTGCAATAGCACCATCAATTATTTCTTCCGGCTCATTCATTTGCCATCTCCAACTCGTTCCGACGGGGTTGCTATGATGTCTCCAACAAAACACACATTTGTTCGCACAGGCTAAGGAGGGAGTAGTTTCCATGCATAGATGCGATGCAATATTATAAAAAGTGTGCTTATAACATCCACCCCGTCCCCGCAGCATCGATTTAGTCCATCGACAGATTTTCACGCCTGAATGAGATCCAATTATTTTGTAGCCTTGCTTCGTAAGAGATTTATGAAGCAGTGGGGTGACCATTGGCTTAGCTGGATCTTGTGAGACAATATCAGTCGATCTTGAATCAACTATTGTGTTTTGATTTCTGTTTCTCAATTTGCTTTCAGTTATTTTTTCTGCCATACCAGACATTTCTTCAAGGTCAAGAATATCACCGTCGTTTTCACTGTCTGAATTATACATATCAATAGCTTCATCCTCCATTTTGTTTAAATAATTACAAATATTCTTAGACCACTTTTGAAAACTTTTTTCCATTTCATTATTTCTGTCACCGCAAAGGAGTGGAGCGATACGAATAGCTCCCATTTGCTTCAATTCCTTGTCAACTTTTTTGCCAAACCTACAATAATTCAGTTTATATTCTGAATCGCCTAACGCAAAAACTGAGTATTTCAGTTTAAACGCTTTACTTACTCTGAAGTCATCTACCACATCTTTCAACCATACAGAAAACCAATCCGCGGTATCTGGAGCTAAACCGTCAGTCCAAGTCGAGAGTATAAACAAACAAATGGATTCCTCTTGAAAGAAGTCTTCTGTATCGTAATTGCTTATATCTATGATTTTCGAATTCGGAATTTGTTTCTGCAGATCTGCGGCCATCTGTTTAGAAGTTAATGTAGTTGTGGCATAAAATATTTTCACACTCTGAGATAATGATTGCGAATCAACGATAGGATATTTTCTGGTTGTCTTTCGTTTATAGATGATCACAAACGCGAGAATTGCCATCAAAATTTGAATCCTATAGGTAGAGTACAAAGTCAGTAAAAACTCCATGTTTGACACCTTTTTATTATTTTTGTTAATGATTCATATAACACAATTTAAATTCTTCGACTTCTTTTTTGCACTTCCTCCAGTCTTTGTGTTCATTGTAACATAATAATACATTTTCGTTCAATTTAAGACATGGACCATCTTCAATTTGATATTTTTCGGCATTTTGTATCATAAGGAGAATTGCCAAAAAACGTGTTTTTTGGACAAATAACA
>JADGIG010000126.1:0-17034 GCA_018985235.1 Sanchytrium tribonematis
TTGTAGGTACAGCTCAAAGATATGTGAACGACAATGGTAAAACGAGGTTTCTTATCTGACGCTAATAAATTTATAATAATTCTGTTAAATTAGTTGAATTGCTGGATATAACGAGTTTATAGAATGCACTCAATTTTCAGAATCCAATGATTTCCAATTTCAAGGCATTTCACTCGTCATTTTACTCACAATTGGATTCTTTTGTGGTCAAGTATTTGGATTTATTGGTATTTCAAATGTTCCTGCTACGGTCACCACATTAATCAAAAATATGGATATTTGGAATTGTCATTTTTAAAGAATCTTTGCAATGGAATACAATTGCGGGATGTATTTTAGTATTTATTGTGACTATTTTATTAGTCATTGAGAACATTTATCAGACTAGAGTAGAAAATGAACGAGAAAGAGAAAATAGCAACAAAACAGTCTTGAATGAAACATTTTGAATAAATTTTTTTGAATCATTTATTTCTCAGGTTACCAAACACCACCATACTTCCAATTTCTTCTGTTCCAATTTCTTGGGTTTTGCCTCTCGTCTGCCAATTCTTTTTGTTGTTCCTCCATTTGCTCATTTTCATATCTTTCTTGCTCCAATAAATACATCTCAAAATCCTCATCAGGGTTTTTATCCCAATTGATTCGATCCTTTAATGCTTGTGGGTAATTTGCAGTCACTTTCTCATTTCTAAATAATTTCACAAATCGATCATAATAGGGTGAAGATAATTCACCCAGTTGATTAGAATACACTACACCTATTTGGGGATTACCATATTTCTCAGATATCTCCAAAAATGCTTTTTTCTGTGCATTTCTATTCAATGGTCGATTCACAAAGAAATATACTGCAAAATCCAACATTAAGTCATGGATTTGGTCAGGATTGCTCTCGGATACTTTGTCATACAATTCATTCATCACATGATAAAAGCGAGGCTGGCTCAATTCTTCACCAAAATGAAAAATTGAAACAATCACAAGTTTGCAAACTTCATTCCATTTGTCTTTCCTTTCTTTAGCCCATTTTCCTGCATAATAAAGAGCAAAAACAGGCCATGCGAGATCGAAATTGATAATCTCTTTTAAATCAAGAGAATTTTCAAAGAACCCAAAATACTTGACTTCAGATTCTTCTTCACTCAATGGCTTTAAGTCATTTCTTTCAACCATTTTCAAATATGTTTTCTGTCTTTCTAAACTATCGCGTTGTCTTGCGGCCGCTTGTTGTCTATAGATGACCTCTATTGCTTCAGCTTCAGCGACTGCCCTGGTGAGACCAGTATATATTCCAAATACACACAACAATGCAAACAACATGGGGAGTGGGTTCCTGTTCGCTTTTTTATCAATTTGAAGTATCACGTGGTAGCACTATTTCAATCACGTGGGGGTATTTTACTACCCCTGGGTTAAACTGTCAAAATAGTCAAATGGACGCCCCAAAAGTGTCCCGAACGCATCAAAATCAACTATTTCACTAAATACTCTTCTTCAACCACTGGACCATCTCCAATTCACCCATTCTTGAATATAAGTACATTTTTATTTATTAATTTGATTTTAGTTGAAATTCTTATTCAAGATAATCCATTCATGCGTAAGTGCTTCCCTTGCAGTCAATCTTAGATTTGGATCAGTGTGAGTTAATTTCTTTATAAAATCAATCATTTGTGGCTCAAATTCACTCAAATACGCTTCAAATAATGTTGTATCACTCGGAAATACTTTTAAACCCTTTCTATAACCATCCTTGTCATCATAAAACTTGACATTAGTAAATATCTCCAATACTGCCACCCCCAACATTGCACCTAATTGAAACATGTCTGCTTTTTTAGGATCATAAAAATCATTAGTCCACTGTCCATATTCATTTATCATTTGTGGTGGCATATAAACATATGTACCCATTGGAACATTTATAAAATCTGCTTCACTATTTGATTCTCGCATGTGCTCTAAATCAGCTAATACATAATGACCCTCTTTTTCCAATATGTTTTCTGGTTTAATATCCAAATGTGCATATCCCTTAGAATGAATAAAATCTAATCCGCTTAAAATTTGACGCATTACATTTTTCATTTTATCGATAAATTCTGACTTGTGACTATTGGCTTCAGATTTCATTTTTCTAAGATCGATTAAATAATTGGACAAATCAGTGTCATAAAAGGGCATTATGATTTGAAAACAATCTAAAGTATAAGACTTTCCATCAACTTGACGTTTGAATTGTTTTGAACCACCATCTTCACCTTTAATGACATTTGGATGATCGAATTGAGTCATCATTTTTATTTCTGATGCGATCCCACTTTTTAATTGACTACTAAATTTAGTGGCGCAGAGAATTTTAACTGCCTCTACGACATTATTTGAATTCGTGTGTGAACATACTTGGGAAGTTCGGAGTTCAAATCGTCCAAATTTTCTGACTTGTGATGCATCTTTGATCATTTTTAATTCTGACACTGAATATGTAAATTCGGCAAAAGAGAGTAAAGCAAAAATCATTTTTCAAGGAGTTTCAATTGATTGATTTTGAGTGGCTCAAAAGTGACACAAGAAAAACATGTGATTGTGAAACAAATAGATTTTCAATCAACTTGCAATCATTTACATGTCATTTGATTGGCTTATATAATATTAAATTGTCAATTGTCTTTTCTTCAATTTTGATGCCCCAAAATCAATCACATCATCATGTTTTTCAAGGTGCTCCACAAAATACATCATATACCCTATCCCATACATTTTGTTCTCCAGAATATACCTTTCAATGCATCGAATTCCCCAAATTATCATTTATTTGGAACTCAAAAAAGCAGAAATTATATTTAGAAAATGGTAAAGCCATATTATACAGTTATAGGCCAGTTTTATTATATCCATTTGGCATGTTAAAAATCAAGAATGCAGTGACTAGTGAGACTATTTGTGAATTATCTTGTAGAGAAGGGATTTTATCAAGGAAATATTTGGCAGAATTTAAACAAGGTTCATATACAATTAAAAATTCAAGAACAGGAATGCATATTTATGATGGGAATCCGAAAAAGGGTGGTATTGAAATTGCAACATTGGATGCTTATTGGCGAGGATCACCTAAAAAAATCACTTTTTTGAAACAAAATGTGGATCCTGCCATGATAATTACAATTGCAGTATGTGTAGGTCGAATAGAAAGAAAGAAAAACAGTTCTTCTGGAGGGCAAACAAATTAATAATTTACCAGTTCTGTAATTGGTCAAAAAATTAATTAAATTCGTTACATCTCTTTTCCTTTCATGTCCAACAATTCAGTCACTCCAAATTTGCACTATGTCTTTCAAGGATCTAAAGAAGATACTACTTATACACTCAACTATACGTTCTGCTCAACAGAAGTAGCACTCAATTGCAATGAACATCCCAATTTATCATTTAAATGGCATGGCTACAAATCCAATCTTATATTAGACGATGGCAGAATACTGTTACACGCAAAGGCGGGTTTTTTAAAATATAAAGTCGTAAATGTGCTGACAAATGAAGAATATTGTGAAATTGCACCAAGAAGAGCAGGATTGAAACAAAAATATGAGGCTAAATTCTCTGATCATATGTATTCAATTGAAATTCGAGATAGATATTTAAGAATATATTATGGGAATCGAAAAGAAGATGGATTAGAGGTATTACATTTAAAATTGGGATTTCGAGGTCCTAAATTATTATATATTAAAAAGAATGTAGATCCCGCTATGATGATTACAATTGCACTGACTGTACACAAGATATTTCAGGCACAACATTCAAATTGATTTTACTAATAAATTTGCCATTTGGGCAATCAAATTAAAAATTTACCAGTTTTGTAATTGGTCAGAATATTAATTAAATCACAAGATTTTCTTTCCTTTCATGTCTGACAATTCTATCACTCCAAACATACAATATGTCTTTCAAGGATCCCCAAAAGATACCACTTATACAATCAATTCCTCATTCTGGTCCACTAAATATGTACTAAAGTGCAATGAATATCAAAATTTATCATTTCTATGGCATGGACGCAAAACGCAACTCATTTTAGACGATGGCAGAATATTATTACACTCCATAAAGACGGGGTTTAGACAATATAAAGTGATAAATATGTTGACCAATGAAGAATATTGTGAAATCGCAATCAAAAAGAAAGTATACAGGGGAGAATATGAGGCTAAATTTACTGATCATATGTACTCTATTCAAATTATTAAAAATTACTTGACAATTTACAAAGAAGGAATTGAAGTGGCAAATTGGGATATGGGGTTTCGAGTTCCTTGGGTTCTGAAAATCAAGAAGAATGTGGATCCAGCCATGGTTATTACAATTACAATGACTGTGATAATCATATATCGTCAACAAACATCTCTTTAATATTTGCAACATCTGTGCAAGTATTTGAAAGGATTTACCAGTTTGTTGATTGGACAAATAAATCAAAAATCAATTAAATGAATCATCTCACTTTGAAATGGATGTCTTCTGATACAAATATCCACTATGTCTTTCAAGGTGCCCCTCAAGATACCACATTCATCTTCAAATATTCATTTTGTTCCCCAGAACTCAAAATACTTTGCAATGAATTTCCCAATTTGTCATTTAAATGGAACACACTCCGCACTGCCCTCATTTTAAATGATGACAGAACCTTGTTATTTGCTCGTCGTTTGTCCATGTTCTCATATAAAATGAAAATTCGAAATATGTTGACGAGTGAAGATTTTTGCGAAATTGCCCTTGTAACGCAGGATTTACACACAAATATTTGGCCACTTTTAGTAATCATTTTTACACCATACAGATGCGGGATAGACGAATCATCGTATATTATGGGAATCCAAAGCAGGGTGGATATCAAGTGGCTCTTTTAGATCTTAGTTTATTTGGAAGGGCAAAACTACTTAAAATTAAAAAGAATGTAGATCCTGCCATGATGATTACAATTGCAATGACTGTACTCAATATTTATGGACGCCAAGTAGCCTCGACTTCTAATTTTTAAATAGAATCATCTGATATAATTAATTTATGCAATCAAATGAAAGCGTTTACCCGTTCTGTGATTTGTTAATAAATTGAACAAATTTACAACTTTCCCCATCCAACATGACCATTCTCAAATCTGATGTCACATTTACAATGACTCATACAATCTGTAGTCCAGAAACCCTATTTTTTTGCAATGAAACCCCTCATCTATCATTTTCATGGAATTTACGCAAAACAGCCCTCTTTTCAGAAACTGGTGAAATGCTCTACAAAGCTACATGTCCCTCTATGCGCTCTTATAAAATGGTAGTCAGTAATATGATTACGAACCAGTCTATCTGTAATGTCAATGTGCAAGTCAACGGATTTAGCATCGGATCACGTAAATATGTGGCCACATTTGATCATCATGTTTATGCCATCCAATTTGTCAAAAGACATTTAAAAATATACAGTGGTGAATCTTTAGATAAATCAGAAATAGCCGATTTAAAATTAAATTGGATGGGTATTGCAAAATCATTTAAAATTAAGAAAAATGAGGATCCTGCTTTGATGATTACATTAATATCCTGTGCTTTACGAATATTTGCAAGACAATCTAGTTAATCAATCTATTTGCAATCCTTTTACCAGTTCTGTGATTCGTTGACTCGTAATAAAATCTTGCCATTTCTCCCCTTGTCATGTCCACTCCAAATTGCAATATCTCCTATATCTTCCCAGGTGCGCCCATATTCACAACATATCAAGTCACCATCAACTACGCATTCTGTTCAGGATCCACGACATTCAAATGCAATGATACAGATTCCAAATTCGAATGGAATGATTATAAACACAAATTAATTGTAAGTGACTCTACCGTATTAAAATCCAAATTCAATAATATCCTTTCACGCACCATAACACTCAAAAATGCATCCAAGCAATTCATTTGTGAGATATTTCCACGATATGCTGGATTAAAACACAAATATATTGCCCAATTTCAACATCACTTTTATTCTATTGATTATTCTACCCGACACATGATCATTTATTATGGGAATCCCAAACAAGGTGGATTTGAAGTGGCTACTTTTGATGTAAAATTGCGAGGTGGTGATAAAACATTTAGAGTGATTCAAAATGTGGATCCTGGGATGATGATTGCTATTGCCATGAGTGTATTGAGGATTAGAAGTAGACAGCAGGCTAATTAAGAAACATAAAATAAAAATTAAACGTTTATTATATTATTTGGACTCGCGATTACGACCATAGCAATCTGGGTCTACGTAGCATTCTCCCCATTGTTGCGAAATTTCCTTACCCTTATATGGGATTTTTTTACAATTTCTACAGTCTGGTGTTTTGATTCCTTCGAGGAAAGTAGGCTTATCTAGCGCACTTCCAGGGAGAGTAGAATCAGCTTCAGAATCTTTAACATTCAATGGTTCTGCATCTGAATCAATTCCACGATCTGTTGGATCAGTGCGAAGGTCCTCTGTTTGAATGGTAGGCAATCCAAATACTCCAAAGAATGCGATCAACATGGGGAAGTAATATCATCTCTCTTAAGTAGCAATTTGGGGAATCATGTGGTCGTACATTGCACTCCTGAATAGCAATTGAGGTATTTGATTGGCTATCTTATATTGAAACAATGTGATCTGTGCGTATCGATTTTTCGATTTGTGGGGTATCGCACATGTTGGGTACAATGGAAATCATATTGTGATTCAAAAATCTAATAGTCATTTATGTTCAGAAAACACCATTGTCTACAGATCACTGAGAGTCCCACATCTCATTATTTCTTCATGAATCCCATTCCAACATCCAATTTATCTGATTTTATCACATTCACAGTTTACCGTAAAAGATTGCGAGTGCATTTATTTGCAATGAAGATCCAAATCGTCATTTATTTACAAATTGTCCAGAAGGTCAGTATCCCAATGAATGCGCAGGCTCTGGCTAAAATTCACTATGTCACTTTAAAAATTAAAATCAATATTGATTTATTCGCGGATTGCCTTTTGAGTTAAATATGGAGATGAAGACTATTCTGTAGAATGAAATGCTTTTATTTCTGCAGTATTGAAATAGTAGCAAATTTGTCCTATAACGGATTTGAGGCCGGATCGAGGATCCTGTCAGAAACATTATATTCACTCATTCTGGAAAGTTCATTAACGGTATTAATTGTTCTTCATAAGATTGAGGTCTATCAACGAAAAAGATACTTGCAAAATCCTTTAATAACGATCTGATTTGAATTGGAAAATTACCAAACGCATACATGATACTAGCACAGATTCTGGGATCCTTTGCATACATTGAACAGTAATATAATGCATTCACAGCCCATCGCAAATTTTAAGTCAAAAGTAGAGTTTTTAAGTGATTTCTCGTAGTACTTTTTCATCGATTGCAATTCAACTTTTGTTTCATCACCAGTGGCAATGTGGAAAAGGATCTTGCTACTCTGCATCTTCCCATTGAGAATTTGATCGGGCAAACCGTTCTTCACTAGGATGCACTATATCATTAGCAGTACCTTCAAAATTTTCTTCCGCTGTATTTTTGAGCGTATTAATGATTAAAACTGGACAACAACCTAATATATATCTAATGACTCAACAAAGTAGGATTCATTAAAATAAATTTATTCAGCTTCTTTCTCCAGTTGCTCTCATTTGACAACTTGAAATTCAAAATTTTGTAATTCTTCAGGCATCCATGTTTTCACTGATTCACTCTTATAAAAATCAATAAATTTGTCCTCTATTGGATAAGCCCTATAATGTTGACTCAATTGATCAATCATAAATCTCAAATCCACATTGTAGTGCTTTGCAATGCACTCAATCACATGAATTTGATACAATTCAGATCGGGGTCTAACTGCATAAAACCATTTAGCCATATTCTTTAAAAATGCAGATAGTTGTCCATTAATCAAGGTTTTGTAGACAGTGTACATGACCTCGTGATAAATCTTGTCTTGCGGTGAATCAGTTCCAAGAGTTTTAAAAGATTGAAACAGAGTTTTGCAAATACTATCCAAATTTCCCGTTTCCAGCCATTCTTTAGCGATAAATGGATTATTCTCAATTTTAAAATCAATCCATTCTGCTAAATAAAACAATGAATTAATTGTCCATGCAGGGTCTATTCTCAGTATATTGTTTTGAAACATTTCAAGATCAGAGTCAAATAATTCAAAATATTTCATATGAATAACTTCATTTGAGTAGCGCTTCACACTGTATCTCATGCTTAATAATTTATGAGCATTTTCAAGATTGGTCAATGAACCTACTTTCAATAATGGTTTTTCTGCTACAAATGTTTGTGAATTCACCCAATCATCTTGAACATCCTGATCATATTGAGTGCTGGCGTAAAATTCAATGACTTTGAACTTTGAGACAGGTTCATATTTAGTTTTATAGTGAGAATTAGCTGGGTTTACTTCGCCAAACCACGGCGGAACCTTGAGAGATGAATCCATTGTAGGCCAACCGTTATCACCTTCCTCAGCTCTTTTAAGTAATCCAAATACTCCAAAGAATGCGATCAACATGGGGGAGTAACGTCATCTCGCTTAAATACAATTTGGGGGATCATGTGGTCGTACAATTACTCTCCTATTTAGCAATTAAGCAAGATGATTGGCTATCTTATATTGAAACATTGTGATCTGTGCGTATCTATTTTTCGATTTGTGGGGTATCGCACATGTTGATCACAATGGAAATCATATTGTGATTCAAAAATCAAATAGTCATTCATGTTCAGAAAACACAATCTATCTACAACTTGTCCAAAAAAAGTACCCCAAAATGGTAATAGATTATAAGCACCATTCTACTTTCGTATTAATAAAGTATCCATTTAAGACTCAAAATTCAAAAGATGCGTAATCATCAATGTGGGTCTCAAATTGGCAGATTTGAAATCTAATTTCTAAAGAGTGGCTTTAAGAATTGAAAATGAAATCGAATTCGGATGTTGCAATTGTGAATTGTTGACAAGGAATACGCAGGCATTGATTAATATTTGCTATTTTACTTTGATTTGAATAAATATCCACCATGTTGAAACAATTGACATTTCATGTAATCACCCGTTTAATACTTAATCATTTATTTCATAAACTGGATCCACAGGTCCGGTGTAAGCAGGAGGATCAATATTCGTTGTCAATGCGTGTCCTCCTAGTGTGGCGAAATACTTTTGAAATTTGTCTTCGAATTGAGAATTTAGCTCTTTAACAATAAAATTTTCAATTTGATTTTTTGGAACAATTAATTTTCCAATTTGATATTCTGGGGCATTCAAATAATCAAATTTTAATTCAAATTTCTCTTCTAGAAATCCCTGTAATTCGTCTCTATTTTTCTCATATGCTAATGAAAATGCCTTGCTATTCATCTTTTGTAAATAGGCCTCACGCAATTTCATAATTGCTTTAATTCCAATAGATTTAGCTGTATTTAAATTATTAACATATTTCAAAGTTAGTTGTGTGATGACTTTTTCTTGCTCTGCCAAATTTTTAGGTCTATTCTTGACGAAATTATCATTAAAGCTCATTAACAAGTCTGAAAGGACTTCAGGTCTATTCTCGATTACATAATTATATAAATCAACCATCACATCCAAATAAACACCATATTGAGAGAAACCATCCCCTAATGAATTCAAAGCATCAAAATAAGCATACATGATTTTGCCTAGAGTGCCATATTCTGCCCATACTGTAAGATCCACTTTCTCCCCGTCATCTGTTACTCTTTTAATTAAGAACATTCTCAAATAATATGGCAAATTTAATACCCATCCAGGATTCTTTTTTGAGATCTCAGCCATTGGAAACTTGGCTTCTTGAAATGCATTATTATACATCTGAGTTCTAGAATTGTGATTTACCTTGTAATTATGATTCTTTGCCCTTTTCAATAAACTTTTAAGTTTTTCTTCGGCTACTTTCGAATCCACAATGTTTGCACTTGGATCAAAGACTCTGTTTTTGGTGCCAAACCAATTTGATTTATACTGATTTGAAGGAAGTACATTGCTAATGAAATGACTCGGTGGTTCAATTGTGCCATCAACTTTTGCCTTAGTACTTTTAGGCAATCCAAATACTGCTAGTAATGCGATCAACATGGGAAGTACTGTCATCTCTCTTACGTAGCAATTTGGGGGATCATGTGGTCGTACAATTACTCTCCTGAATAGCAATTAAGCCAGATGATTGGCTATTTTATATTGAAACAGTCTGATCTGTGCGTATCTATTTTTCGATTTGTGGGGTATCGCACATGTTGATCTTTGAATAAACAATCAGTCAATATTAAAATTAATATTAATTTATTCGCTGATTGCCTCTTGAGTCAATTTTGGAGGATAGTATGCTCTTACTTCAGCAGTATTGAAATACTGAGTTGCAAATTTGTCCTTGAAATCGGGGTTGAGACCATTGAGGATCCTCTCAGAAATTGTATATTCATTCATTCTGGCAAGTTTATCAATGGCATTAATTTGTTCTTCATAAGATTGAGGTCTTTCTACGAAAAAGACCCTTGCAAAATCCTTTAATAATGATTTGATTTGAATTGGAAGATTTCGAAAATGTTCAAACATCTCTATCATTACTTTAAAATAAACTTCATTTTGAGTAAATTCGGCATCAAATCTACCAAACGCATACACGATACTAGCACAGATTCTGGGATCCCTTGCATAAATTGAACAGTAATATAATGCATTTACAGCCCATGCTTTATCGTTTTGCATCGCAAATTCTAAGTTGAAAGTAGAAATTTCAAATGATTTCTTGTAGTACTTTTTCATCGATTCAAAATTTGTTAGATCACGTGTGGCCATGTTGAACAGCATCTTACTGTTTTCATCCTTTTCTTTAGAGAAACTTTTATCTGCATCTTCCCATTGCGAATTTGATGGTGCTAACCATCCTTCTCTAGGATGCACTAATTCATCAGTTGTACCTGGAAACTTTTCTTCCTCGGCTCTTTTAAACAATCCAAATACTGCTAGTAATGCGATCAACATGGGGAAGTAACGTCATCTCGCTTAAATACAAATTTGGGGGGTCATGTGGTCATACAATTACTCTCCTATTTCGCAATTAAGCAAGATGATTGGCTATTTTATATTGAAACAATGTGATCTGTGCGTATCTATTTTTCGATTTGTGGGGTATCGCACATGTTGATCACAATATCCACTGTCATTTTCAATCAATTTGCAATCATTTATTAAAGACTAGACACAATTTGATCCCCAACGAGTGAAAATGTGTAATATCCGGGTGATTGATTACTAAATCCAATTCCAGTGCCATAAATCACAAATTGATCAAATCGATACTCAAAATCCTTTGTTTTTGACCATTGGATGGGTTGGTTTTGATAAATAGTGTGTGGGAACCCATTAGATTCGAATCCAGCAGCCATAATAATCACATCAGATGCTACAAATTGGAAATCAGTCAATTTGGTGTATTTGTGAATAATGGTGAACGAAATACACATGGCTTTACGTAGATTTCTTTGGATCCATTCTGATGTGGCACCATCACCAACAATGTACATACGATGGCATAATTGAAGATTTTCAACTAATTTTGGATAATTTAATGCTTCGTACATATTTAAGACGGTTGCATTGCCAATGCGTGCTTTTAATTCATTTGAGATGGGTCTGGGATGTCCACCACTTGCCATGAATACCTTGCTGCATTTATATTTATGATTTAAGATATATTGGTCTTTTTTGATGATTTGCATTTCTGAAATGTGTGCTTTTATTTTTGAGAATTTACGGGATTTGGACATGTAATCATGCATTTCCAATGTCATATTGACTAAATGACCTAGTGATGGTAACCCATAGTCATTCATGATGCGATCATACGCATGAATCATATTTGGCTTTAATTTCAATTTTTGACCGTATAATCCATAATAATAATTGGCTGCATTGCTGCTATACGATTTGAATTTGGATATTTCACCACCTTGAAATTTAGAATCAAATAAATACATGCTGGATTTTGGATATTTTTGAGTCAATTGCCACGCCAAAGTCGTCCCAGATGGACCAGCACCAACAACGCATAATGTAGATGTGATAACAGCAATCAACAACATTTAATCAATTAGCAGATTAACAACATTCTTATTAAATAGAAGTATATGTCGTCATTTTAAAGCCACAAAATGCCATGGCGTCATTTTTGGCAATTGTTAAATTTTGCCATTTATTTATTTAAAAATGGGCTGTCTACACATGGGACATGAATAATCACCGTCACGAGTCAAACACCATTCTTTTAAACATGCTTTATGGAATTCATGCTTGCAATTTGTCCGTATAGCGACAGATTCATCACCCCACTCATAATTTTCAAAACAAATGCAACATGGTTCTTTCATTGCCAGTATCTCATAATCATGTCCAATAGTAAAATATCCGTCTATATCTGATGATTCATCTACCATTTGCCAATAATCTACAATTGGGTATGAAATTATAATACTATCCAAATCTAAAGATGCTTCACTTTGATTTTTAGAGGCGTAATAGCGAGTCATCAAGTAAATCGCACATAGTATGAAATTTAACGAGAATACACTACCAATAATGATGATGACAAGTGGATTGTAGACATAACAGGACCAAGTTACAATCAAACCCAATAAATTCAAAAACATGAAAATATGACATTTCTTGTATTTGTGCCATGCTCTACTCAATTCATACAAATCTACTTCTTCAGCAAATATTCGAAAGTAGTAAATAAACAAAAACCATGCGAAAAAGGACCCCATTCCAATGCCCATAAACATTAATGTCGTATACGCTGTTGCCGTATAGCTTAATACTGTCAATATTATAATAAATATCAATCCCACGATATTGCGAACAGATAGCATGCACTAGATTGGAGCAGTGATGGCTTATTTAATCAAATATTGACCAATTGGAAAATATCCAATCGGAATAAAGTTTGCAACATGCGCATCTCCCTGAAAAATCAGATGGTATCTGCATTCTCTAGAGTATTCTTTAAATGCAATAATGGATATTGGTATGCAAGATGCAATATTCTGAATTATTTTGAATATCATTCATAAATTGATTTACTTTGTCAAAGAAATGCCAAAGTCTCGACCATCTGGCAGACCCAAAAAAATTCATGAAAAAGAAATTGAATCAGACCAGCTCAAGAAGCTGAGAGAAATTACAACCAAATCCACTTCTTTAGTTGAAAAAGGTTCACAGCTCGCAACAGAAAATATAGATGAATTTAAAGAACCAGTAACTAGAAAGAATGTACCCAAAGTGACTAGAAAAGCTGGTGAGAAACTTGTAAAGCCTTTACAAGTTAGTAAAGGAAGGCGCATCCTCAATTCATATTCAAAATATTACTAATTTGGTCAAAGACAAAAACGATTAAATAAAATTAGTAAAGCAATCGTCTTCATGAGCAACTTCTGACGTCTCCCAATCATTTTTTTGACGACACGACGCCCCTCATATATAATCTATCCCTCATCAATCACTTTGAATGAGAGATTTGTGTCATTTATATCTGTTTGATAGTGAATACGAAAATGAGACTATAATACGATTGGTAGATGAAGAAGCAAGTCGCATTGAAATGAGAATTAAAAAGCGCAATGAAAGGAAAAAAAGAAGAAGGAAAATTTGGGATGAAAAGATGAAAGAGAATTGTATCCAAACATTAAAAAAAGCTGCCAATTTAAGACGAAAAAACGAAATTAAATTAGCAAGACTCTTTAAATTGTTGGAAAAATACAAATAAATTTACTCTATACCACTTACAATCTCTACAATATCGTCATTTCTGTTTAGAACTGCATTTTCAGAATATTCATTTCGAGATTCTTCAAGAAATGCATTTAATGGAATGGGTGTTTCTGATCTTCTCATTCGATGTCGTAGCAAATTAATATTACGCTGCTTATCCATATCTGCTTTGTGGTTAAAATATACACACAGTGCACCAAATGAGACACATCCACTCGCAATCATAATGGTCAATAATGGATTTCTGTAGATTTGTGACCAAATTAATGTGAATATCGTCATGGAAATCAGTAGAATTACTAATCTGACTTGTTTGGCACTAGGCAATTTCATCCTATCTCAATTGCAACCAAGATTAAAATGGAACATAAAATCAAGTTGAGCCAATCAAAGTGACCCAATCAAATTTGTATTAATTTACTAGGTATATAGCTTATAAATCACAGCAGATGCAAATAATACAAATGCAGGTACCCAAATCTTTAATGGATTCATGACTGGTGCTTCTAATTTAGGCTCTGTTTTATATAATTCTTTTGTAGGGCTTTTCGCATCTCTCAAATCCATCATTGAATCCACTTTTTGAAATTTAATATAATTGTTGTAAACACCATTCTCTAATTTCATCGGATATGACTCACTGCATTTCCATTCTCCATCTACAACAAATTTAAATTCAAAATCTTCCCCATCAATTTCGATCTCAAATATCATTTCATTTTGATTCATTTTTAGTCCTTCTTTCCAATTATTAAATGATCCAAATATCTCTACTTGATCAGCCTTGGATTCATATGTAATACGGACCATATCAAATCTCAAAACAATTGAAAATGGCACTTTGAAAAGTGTTTCCGCCAATCATATCTTGAAACAAATCACCTATATTTATTAATCTTCAAATTTTGGAGTTTCAGCTTGCTTCTTAGCGGTTGTCTTCAAGTTCCTACCATTTCCTGTCACTTGAATATGTTCTATTTCTTCTGTTTGTGCGTTATATCTTTCTATATTTCGACAAATGATTGTTTCTGTCCATTGATAATATCCGCCACCATAGCCAGGTCCATAGCCAGGATATGGGTAACCAGGATAGTATCCCGGATAGCCAGGGTAATAGCCAGGGTAGCCAGGTGCATAATATCCAGTATGCGTTACCTCATATTTCAATAATCGACTTAAAGCTAGTTCCGTCTGCTGATCAGAACCCACTTTTAGCAATTTGATCTTATTTTCTTGAGAAGGCTCAACATTCAACTGTAAGTCATATCCCTCAGGATTATCGTGTTTTACGACTTGAGCATAAAGATTGAATGATCTCCCGATTTCAACTGGATCTCCGTTGTTGATACTGAATGCCTGCCAATTGGTGTTGTAACGGCTTCCTTGACATTCAATTGTTAATGGAATATCAGGTAGCTGGTCACCAGGTCTATAGCGAGTGCAATAAAATTGGCGATTAGGATATTCAATCATGGCGAAATCAAATTGCCATTTGCCCCAAACATATTCGCCATACGCGACTTCTTTTGTTTCTTCTTCACCCACTTGGATCCCCACTTGGATTCCCAATCTAAGTCCATTTTGAACATATTTTAGAGTTCTTTTGCCTTCATTGAAATCAATCACTTTGTCTTCGTTTAATTGCAATGAAATGGGAGCCTTGATAGATCTGATACCATTTTTGACTCTATCAATACATGTGAATTGTCTTTCAGGAACATCATAAGTTTTTTTAATGCGATCACCACTGCCACATAATATTTGAAAAGTTTCTCTGTTTGTAGAATCTGTTGTAAAAACAAAGTCTTCTTTCAATGAAAATTGAATGCCATTGTTTCCGACATCAGTCTGAGTCAACTTGTATGAAAAAGTACCCAAATTCGTCCATCCTCTTGACGTATACACTTTTAAAACTGGTGTTTTTTTAACAGATTTAATAGCAAATCTGATTTTCAATTCCCATTTTTGTCTTTTCAATTTGAATACGCTATCTTTGCCATCTATAAATGGTTGAATAATAGTATATTCATTCTCATTATTAAGTGATTTGACATTACACGTCGTTTCAAAGCTTCCAACTGGATATGCGCCACAAATGCCTCCTGAACAAACAGCCAATACAAGTGAATAAAACATGATGTATTTAGATAGTTTGGTTTATAAATGATAAAATGATGCCATGGATGATGAATTTCAAGTCACGATGCGTTGAAAATGATGGTTTCATGTCGCAATATGGCAAAATGATGATGTCATGTTAACTTGATCATTTATTTAGATATTTTTACAAATCAATTGATACATGGGATGGGTTTTTGGTGTATATCTCAGTGTTTCATATAAAACCAATTTGTTATCCACAACTTCAAGTGGATATTGGTTCTCATAATATGGTTCATCTAATAGTTGCAATGCGTACATCCCATTCATTTTGGTCACTCTTGCATATATTTCAATAAATCCCTCTAAATTCACCACATTTCCATGATGAATTTTGAATTTCCTGTAAATTGGATGTAAATTATTGTGACATTCAATATTTAATGGCAAATCTGGCAATTCATCACCAGATGTGTATTTCTCACATGTCAATTGACCATCGCCATAATCAAGTGTGGCAATTTCAAATTGCCAATGATTCCATATCAATTTGCCATATTGGATCGTCTTGACGCCATTTGCGCCCAATTCTAATCCCAATTCATTCCCATTTCTCACATATTTAATGGTTTTAATCCCACTTTTGAATTCAATTGATGCTTCATTTTCAAGCGTGATAGGTGCTTTAATTTCACGCAATCCATTATTTAGTTTATCAAAACATGTCAACATTTGTGATTCTGGAATTGGATATTCTTTAGATAACTCACTACCACATTTAATCGTATATTTCCCACTTAAATAATTCCCATCCATGGCAATTGTATCAAAATCCAACGAATCCCTAATAAATCGAATGTCTTTACCATTTCCCTCTTTTTTCAATTCAAATACTCCATTCCCCAATTGCTGACTTCCAATCCATGCAGATATCTTTAAAAATGGCAATTTCTTGCAATATTTTAATCCAAATTTGATATTTAATGGATACTCATCTAAATAAGAATCTATTTTAATTAAATCATCTTTTCCATTTATATTTGGGTG
>JADGIG010000127.1:0-17019 GCA_018985235.1 Sanchytrium tribonematis
CAGGTATTAAACCAGAGATACAGCAACCAATATGTCTGTCTAATTTGTGCATTGAAGTGACCGTATTTGGATCCATGAGTTTCGAAGGTACTTTCTTTTGTGTAATCAGAACAGCATTCCCTTCAGAAGTTATACCAATGCAAGTATTCTGGGAGTTTGTTATAGCTTTAAATGCGTATTCAACCTGGTATAAACGACCCTCTGGTGAAAATACTGAAATATTTCGATCAAACCCCGAAGTTGACATTTGCCGTTACAAAAAATCAGACACATTTATTGTGGCATTGAACTTTCGGACCAATTTAGCTTCTCAAAACCTGGTTCCGATATTATGTGATGATTTTTCAACAATTTTGCGCTGCATTCCGCCATTGTTTTGGAATTTCTAGAAATTGGGTCAGTCATATAAAAATTTGAAACCAATTGAGGCAATGACAAAGCTAGTTCTGAATCCTTCGAAGTACCTTCAATATTTGAATCCTTTAAAGAATTCGAAGGAATCGAATCTAAGGATTCAAAAACAGGTGATAATTTAGTAATACGAGTACGTAGTTCTTTCTTTGAGTTGTAAGGTAAATTTAATTCACATACTTCACCCAATGCACGGATTATTTGCCAGTCTTCTCTAGCAACTCCAGGAGCAGTGTTGGCTTTTGATGTTATAAATGCTTTACCCTCAAGATTAACATATGTGCTTGACTTTTCGGTATATGCAAAACCCTAAATTAACGATTAATACAGGTAAAATTAAATTTGCGATACTGGCGCCATAATCACCATGGTGGCCTTGATATATTACAAAAGCGTCCTCTGGGACTTCTTGTGACTCGTCTGAGTTTAGTAGATAAACTAATTTAGGCGTGATATCAACAGGATCTGAAATTCCAAGTTCGTAAAAGCTGCTATTTCCAATAGAAACTGATAGGTTGTTAAAGACAGTTTTTTCATTGATCTTTTTAAGGCTGTCAATAAATTTTAAAGTAGCATTCGATCCCGATACTCCATTTCCACAGATAACCACAGGTTTTTTCGACTTTTTTAACTTTTCGATAAACAGTTTGTCATTTAAGAGTTCCGATAAAGATTTAGTTCCATTACCTGCGTATGAGTAGCCATAATTAAGGTCATATTTTGGACCATTTAAAAAAATGTCAGCACCCTTTAAATAAGCTTTTCGAATCCTTATGTTCAGGATTGCTGCTTCAGTTCTTGGATTTGTTCCGATGAGGAGAATTAAGTCAGAGTCTTCCAGGTTATTAATTGATGTGTTGAAAGAGTAACTATGACGAACTGTGAGATCACAAACAGCTGCTTTGTTCTTCAAATTAAAATCGAGCCAAATTCTACCGTCCAAATTGTGAACTAAATCCTTAAGAG
This sequence comes from Sanchytrium tribonematis, assembly GCA_018985235.1. NCBI lineage: Eukaryota > Fungi > Sanchytriomycota > Sanchytriomycetes > Sanchytriales > Sanchytriaceae > Sanchytrium > Sanchytrium tribonematis. The sequence continues at coordinate 1,378 of JADGIG010000127.1, forward strand.
CGACAATAGACTCGGTGTCAGCCAAAGATCCTACTACACCGGCAATCTTGTTGCCAGCTTTAGCAACTTGTTCTTGAAATATGTTAAAAGCCTGTTGCCAAGTTATTGGGACGAATTCCTCGTTGTTTCTAACCATTGGTACTGAAAGACGCTGTACTGAGAGCCCATCGATTGCATGTCTGGTTTTATCACTGATCCATTCCTCATTAATTTCGTCATTAATTCTGGGTAAAACTCTCATTACATCATTGCCTCGAGTATCGATTCGAATGAAGCTACCACAGGCATCAAAGACATCTACACTTTCCGTTTTCGTCAGTTCCCACGGTCTTGCCTTAAAGGCATAAGGCTTAGCTGTCAACGCTCCAACAGGGCATAGATCTACAATGTTTCCACTCAATTCTGATGGGATCATTTTATCAACATATGTTCCGATTTGAATGTCATTTCCTCGGCCACTAGTTCCTAATTCAACGGCTCCTGCAATGTCATTGGCAAATCTCACGCAACGTGTACAATGAATGCAACGATTCATAGACGTTTTAACAATCGGTCCCAGGTTTTTATCTTCAACAGCGCGCTTATTTCCTCCAAGCGCTTCTCCTTTAATCTCTGATGAAAATCTAGACTTGTCATTTCCAAATGACATTGATTGATCTTGAAGGTCACACTCGCCGCCTTGATCACAAATGGGGCAGTCCAAGGGATGATTTGCAAGTAAAAATTCCATCACGCCTTCTCTAGCTTGCTTAACTTTCGGTGAATCTGTAAATACCTTCATGTTTGGCATAACAGGATAAGCGCAGCTTGCGATAGGTTTGGGAACTTTTTCGACCTCGACTAAACACATTCTGCAATTTCCAGCGATATTTAGTTTTTCATGATAACAAAATCTAGGAATTTCGATATTTGCCAAAGCTATTGCTTCAATTAATGGCATTCCCGGTGTACATTTGACTGTCTTATTATTGACGAAAATTTCTATCAATTTAGGCGCTTGATTGAAAATTTTCGAAAAAATCATTGATTTCCGTTGTTTGAAAAAATTTAATAGTTTATTGTGTAATTTTCAATCCAAAGAAGCATACTACCTGGTAAAATCCCAGCCGCGCAATTTCAATGCATAAGGCAAGATTGGGAAGTCCAATAAAAAGGGAAAGTATCTCCAATATTCCTAAAGTGTGCACTGCGGCAAATGAAAAACATCCCTTTCGGTGCCAATCTGTAGTTTGTTGAATGTCCTTATTCCCAACCAATGAAGGAGGAATATACACTTCCTCGAATTCTATTTTCTTGTACAGTCTTAAGTAGAATGGATTTCTTCTTTCTCTGGTTGTTATTCCGATGGCGAACTCATCGGCTGAGTTTTTGTTCACAAAAGAAGCGAGCACAAGACCATGAGCAGACATCCAAATGAGTCCGGTAAGAAAAGGCACGACCTCTGGAAGAAAAAGCAGAATTAAGCAAATCCATGAAAGTACAGTAAATTCGTATACTCTCAGTCGAACAATTGGCCTCCTGTATGCGTAAACAGTTAATAACACCCAATTCCCAACTAGAAATACTACTGTACGAATAATCGGAAATAATATTGGAATTGACAACGACACACAAATAGGAGCCAAAACACAGCATGCGAATGATATTGTTAAAGTTGTTTGAAATTTGGTTTTACATCTAAACGTTGCTTTCGCAAAATAAATGCACTCTATCGCTAATACTACGGAAAGGATGATTGCAATAATTCCAAACATATCCCAAGGGGAAACCAATGGTGGCACATATAGTCCCCATTTGCATTGTCATAGATCTAATTTATTGATTAGCACAAAGCATTGCTTGATCATTTGACAAAATTGCAATCCCCACTTTGCTAACAGTTCCAATTTTTACCACCATTGATCTCAAGGTAGACTCAACAAGACCTACTTTATATTTTTTAGGGTAAACTAATTTTGCTGACCAAATTTCGTTCCCGTTTGATGCCCAGATGTTGTTTTTATAAAAATCAATCCATGTGGGAGCCGAGGTGGCAGTCAAATTGGCGACTGTCTCATTTTTTGCAACTGAGAATAATTTCAATAAAGATCCTTTAGTGTAAGCCAAAAGTTCATTGGAAGGATTCCATGATACATATCCTATGTTACTGTCAATTGAAAAAGTATTTTTTCCTTTTGTTAAAAACATGTTATAACCATTCCATAGAAAATTAGAATCCTGAGACAAAGACAAAATTTGCTTCTTAGCCTGAACAAAGTTTGTAGTTTCCTTACTCAAGACAGTACTTTCTAAGGTCGCCTTAAAAGTATATTTACCTAATTTTAAAGTTTTAATGCTCTTGATTCCATGTTGATCGACCACAATTAGCGAAATTGCATATTTGCGATTATAAAATGGGAATTCAGCAACGCTATTGAGACCAATGATTGTCTCGTCACTAGAATAAATTTTTTCAAAAGTTTTCTTAATGTGTTCAATCCTATATAGACTGTTGCTGCAAACAGCATAAGAGCTGTCTCCTAGATTAATTAAGTGAGAGCAATCTTTCAAGCCTTCTTGGCAAACTAGTTCGACTTTAGTACTAGGACTTGGATAAACTTTGACATTATAAGAATATATAGCAAAAATTAGTATAGAGGCAGATACCAACTTCCTTAATGAAATCGGAAATAGGTCAGAAAATGAGATATCTGTCATGACTCAAAATAAGATTGACCTTTCAAATAAAAAAATTTAAAATTTTTGCAAACTCGGAGATACAATGAGCAGATTTCGTCAGTTATTATCAGGAGCTGGAGGTTTAACGACTTTGGTCGTAGGATCTCTTGTCGTGCGAAATGGATTGTTCAACGTAGATGGGGGACATAGAGCTGTTCTGTATTCAAGACTTAACGGAGTTTCTGAACGCATTTATCCTGAAGGGACACATTTCATTTTACCTTGGTTTGAGAGAGCTTACATGTTTGACATTCGTGCAAAACCTCATAATATTTCCTCACTTACAGGAAGTAAAGATCTTCAAATGGTCAATATCACACTTAGGGTTTTAAGTAGACCTGATCCAACACAATTGCCTTGGATTTTTAAATTTATTGGAATGGATTTTGACCAAGTTGTTTTGCCTTCTATTGTAAATGAAATTCTCAAAGCTGTAGTTGCCCAATTTAACGCATCTCAATTAATTACTCAGAGAGACAAAGTGAGCCGCATGATACGAGATGCGCTAGTTAAGAGAGCAGGAAAATTTAAAATTATTTTGGACGATGTTTCCATAACTCATTTGACATTTTCGCCACAATTTATGTCTGCAGTCGAGAGTAAGCAAATTGCACAACAACAGGCTCAAAGAGCTCAATTCATTGTCGAGAGGGCAAAGCAGGACAAAGAAGCTACGATTGTAAAAGCTCAAGGAGAAGCAAAAAGTGCTGAACTAATTGGTTTAGCCGTAAAAAACAAGCCTGGATTTATCACACTTCGTTCATTAGAAGCTGCTAAAGATATTGCAGAACTGATTTCCAAAGGAAGCAACAAGATTGTTCTTGATTCTGACCTATTATTAATGAATGATCTCGGTCGTAAATAAATACTTTTCAGTCATTATATTGTTCAATCTCCTTCATACCATGAAAAATCCCTATAAGATACTTGGGGTTTCGAAAACAGCTACCAAGAAAGAGATCAAAAAAGCCTACTATAAATTATCACTAAAATATCACCCAGATAAATTGGACGGTAAAGACGAAAAATTTAAGGAAGTGGTCGTAGCGTACAAAGTACTAACAGAGCATCGGGATGCTTATGATAATGGAGAAATGATCAATGAAAAAGAGGTATGGGAAAAGTGGAACGAACTTGATGCTATGAAGAAAAAATATCAAAGTAGCTCTGAAGAAAAAGAAGATATTATTGCTGCTTATATAAAATCAAAGGGCAAAATGGAAGAAATATTCAATGCAATTCCGTTTGTCACGCTAGACGATGAGGACCGTATTGTGAGTATCATCACAAGTGCTGTAAACAACGAGGGCGTGAAACGTTATCGAAAATTTTTTGAAGAGAAGGAAGTTGATAAGAAAAAACGTAGGAAGATTTTAGAGGACGAGGAAGTAGAAGCGGAAGTAGCAAAAAAAGATCTGATGGAGCATATGAAAGCCAGGTATCATGTAGAGTCAAAAGATATGGAAGGGAAAAACTTGGAAGATTTAGGACTAATTTTGAAAGATAGACAAAAATCTTCTTGGCACTCTATGATAAAAGGAATCGAGGAAAGATACGGTAGTGTCGAGGATGATGAAGTTATTGATTTTAGCGTCAAAAAGAAGAAGAAAAAGAAGTCGAAAAAAAATTAAATTAAATTTAATAGAGTAAAATACAATTAAACCACTCCAGTAGCATTTCTCAGCTCTTCTCCATTTTTAGATTCTATTGGGCTATTTTCCATCAATCTATATAAAAATAAACTACCTGTATTTTTCAGAGGTCTTTTGTTGCTCATAAACAACAATTTTTTTCTTTCCAAATATCTTTTCCATGAATTGATCAATTTTAATGGATGGCGTTAAGAACCAGCCTCTGATTTGAGAAGGAAAAAAAGTTGAAAGTGAAAAGGTCGCACTTCTATCACCCTTAATGTACGTTCTACCCAAAACATATATCTTGAAAAATCGCAAGTAAATCCAGGCTGTCAAAAATGCTGTAAATACGTTTATAAAACTTGTGAATGAAAATGAAAGTATGCAAAACATTGAATGGGTCAGTAAATAGACCCCAGCTGTATGTTTAAATCGAATAATATTGACATTACCAATTTTTATCATGTGTTCCGGTATTAGCTGCTTAAATGCCACCAAGTATGCTACCAAAAGACCCTGGAGTCCCTCTAGTCTTGTATACATGTGGTCGAAATTCATTAGAATTAACGATTTAATAAATGCATAAATTGTAAAAATTGAGGCAGTAGTCACGCTAATAATAACAAAAAAATTCAAGTACTCTTTGAGACCCCATCTTTTAATAAAATAAGTTAGACAATTTATATGCACAAATAAATAAATAACAAATAGATACCACTCATCATCGACTAATGAATTAGTGAAAATTGTCCAGACAAAATAAAATTTCATTGGAACATAAGTGATTGGAAATCCATATATAAATAAAATATATAAGAAGATCGATATAATTGCGGAAGTAATTTGAATGACTACTTTTGACATTCCAAAATTACGTTTCAGATTAAAAGTCGACGCATTTCACGGTTTATGTTCTATATTTTAGCACTATAGAATATAGTACTGAAATGCATGTAACCTAATAATCAAAGACAGAAGTTGTGAAGTGCTTCTAATCTTTTCTTGAGTATATGATTTCTTTGTCAAAGTTACATTTTGGACATTACCCGATTATCTTATTGTGAAATTATCTTATTTTCTTAATTTGTCGCCAATTTGTATTCCCAACTCACATCAGTGACGTACTCAGTTTCAGATACTCAACATAAAAGTGAATGGTTCTCTATTTTTTCTGGTTGCTTACAGTCGCTAATGAAAACCACTTTCCAGTTGAATATTTTGAATATATAAATTATGCCAGCATCAATGTGGTTAAAAGGGGTGATCAGCCAAGCATTTACAAACGGGATTATTTGGGAGTCGAACATGACGATGAGTTTATTTTATCCTTTAACGCATATAATAAGACAATGGCTTTACATCTCAAACCTTCTACAATCAGTCGGGAAATTAAACTGACCACCGTATACGACGAATCATCGACTGAAAAGATATTTCGACCAAAATTATTTTCAGGATCAGTAATTGACCACCATCAAGATGGTGTATCATCTGAAAACCAATTCTCGATAGCTTCTGTACTCATTAAAGAAGATTCCTTCACTTCTAGGAATCAAAATGGAGATGAATTTCCTATCACTCAATTTGAAGGGAAAATTGTAATTGATGACGAAACGTATCATATTCAAACAGTTGAGAACTATTCAAAGTTAAGAAAGAGAAGTGACGCCGTAGTATCAGATCCTATCGGAAGGTCAGAATTAGACAAAAACGCGCAACTTATTATATACAAAAATAGCGATATGGGAAAAGGAAAAGAAGAAAAGTGGGAATGTGGAACTGATCACATCATCCACGATATGCCAGAAGTCCTTAAGAAAGATATTAAATTACGACTTAAAAAAAGAGAAGCAACTATATCACCAGGTTGTCCAGGATCATTAAAAGAATTATACATTGGAACTGCAATGGATTGCACGTATGTTGCAAAATATGGTGGTACGGAGAATGCGAAATCGCAACTTTTGCAGCAAATGGATGTAGTGAATCAATTATACAAGACCGATTTCAACATTTTGTTAGGAATAATTGAAATTGTTTCTTTTGACACATGCGGAAACCAGGCATTCAATGTCGCTTGCTCTGATTCTTATACTATCAATGATAGACTAAGTGATTTCAGTTCTTGGAGAGCTGACAACAAAGACGCTCAAGCGGGACTGTGGCATTTATTTAGTACTTGTAAATCTGATCCAGTTGTGGGATTGGCATGGATGTCTTCCGTGTGCACTACCACTAAAGTAGCTAAAACTGATAGTGGAAACACTCAATATTATTCTGGCGCAAGTGTTAGCACTTCTGGTACAACAAAAAATGACTGGGTTGTCATTGCTCATGAAATTGGGCATAATTTTGCTGCAAAACACGACTGTACTAAAACCGACACATGTACTGGATCCACAGATAACAGTTGTTGTGAATGTAGCACTGGTACAACATGTGACTGTGGTGGCACGTTTATTATGAATCCCAGCAGTAGTTTGGTATTTACGCCCCAAGATTTCTCTTCTTGTACTAAGGGTGCCGTATGTGCTAAAGTGCCTACTATCGCAACATGTTTAGTAGAACCGGGACTGCGTCCTTTATTGAACTTGAAGGTTTGTGGAAATGGAATTTTAGAAGAGGGCGAGGAATGTGATAATGGCAGTCATCCAAGCACTTGCTGCAATAATTGCACACTTGTAGCACCTGCTGTGTGTGATGATTTTAGCCATAACTGCTGTACAAATTGTACTATCGCCAAATCAACGAAAGTTTGTAGACCAAGTGTGGGCTCTTGCGACATTACAGATTATTGCGATGGAAAACAAAAGACGTGCCCATCCTTCGACAAGTTTGAACCTGATGGATTGTCTTGTACCAGTGGTTTGAATAAGGACACATATTGTGCAAGTGGACAATGTACAAATAGAGACATGCAATGCATTCTTCACGAAGTTAGTGGACTGTCAGATGCAATTAAAGATTGGGATCCTATTACCGGATCTTGTCAGCTTTTTAAAGGCCAGTGCGATTTGTGGTGTGACTCATCAAAATTACCTTGTAGAAAATTATCAGGAACGTTCCTTGCCGGTACAAAGTGCGGCAGTGGAAATGGGGTGTGTACCAAAGACAATACGTGCACTGAGCCCGATCAAGGTAGATAATTTTTATATAGTTGGTAAAATTTGGGAATTTATAAGTGCTAATCAAGTGTACGTTATTATTGCCGGAGTCTTATTTTTGGCGGTTTTAATATTTGCATACGATGCATACAAGAGAAGAAAGAGAAGACGTAGAAGACAAGTAAAAAGAGAGAAAAGAATAAAAGAACAGAGAGAATATGAGATAGATGTTCACCCAGTGAAAAAATCGAGAGTTCCTAGCGCCGATGTTGACAAGTCATACTACTACGAAGATGATTACAAGGATACCGATCTATATGAGGAAAGAAGAGCCAGCAGTTACGATGATGACGATGAATATGAAAGACCTCAAAGCGAAAGACGATCATCAAGAAGCTCCGCTGCTCCATCTAGTTCAAAAAGAACTTCTCAATCGAATGCGTACGAAAGAAGACAGTCACAGGTTAGTAGAAAATCAGCTGTGAAAGAAGAGGATGAAGATCAGTATGAAATTGAAGATGAAGACGAAATTGTAGAAGAAGTAGTCTATGAAGAGCCTCCTGCACATCAGCAGCGTCGACTTTCAGAAAGGCCTAGAACAACTACTGATGCCAACAAGAAAGATCGGCCAAAAACCATGTACGTCTAATAAAATTTTGAATACTTAAAAGTGACTTATTTTTTGCAAAACAATGGAGAACCAAAGACCTCCGCGAAGTTCAACGAATATGAGAGGCCGGCCGCCTTTCATGCGTCCTCCTATGGGTTCCAGGCCACCGTTCTATCCCACAAATAGGCCACCTTTTACGTATCCTAATAGTGCATACAATAATTCACCAGATGAGGAAGAAACGAGAAAACTTAAAGAAATGGCATTAAAAAGACTCCAGGAGAGTGAAAATAATCAAAAAGTTATTGCTATCAGCGATGCACCGGGTTCAAAGGCGGTTGCATTCACCGATGGTCCTCCGAAAGCAATCACCTCAAAAACTGTAAAAATAGAAAGCAAACCCGTTACTATATCATCTACACCATCAAAAGCAATTCTAATAGAATCTGCTCCAAAATCAGAACCTAAAATTACTTCTAAGGAGTCCCTGAAGGAACAACAACCTGAAACAAAGCTTTTTCAAAACAAATCCTCCAATCAGCAAAGCAAAAATTCTGGCACCAATCTAAAGCAAATCGACATAAAAGATCACGAGAGAGTAAAATCTTCACCCCCTGCACCTCAAGTCAGGAATTGGGCAAACATAGCCTCACAACCGAGTTTTAGATCACAAGATAAGCCTAGCAATGTTGTTAGATCAGTGGAGAAATCTTCTGTAAATGAAAAGAAACCAGTTGAACAACCAAAGTTACAAGTTAAAAAAGACACAGGTTCCGAGCCAGGGAAGAATGTACAAAATGTCACTTCACAAAAAAGCGATAGAGCCAAACCTACCATTCCTTCGCAGACCCAAAATTTGCCAAAATCTGATTTGAAGAAAGACACAATCGAGTCAACTAAAAAATTTATTTCTGAACCAACTAAAATTCCGTCTGTTTCTTCACCAAACGATAAGAAATATATCGAACTAGCTCCCAAATCCCCTTTAAAGGTGAAAGGGCTTGAGAAAGTGGACAGTCCAATAAGCTCCCCCAAATCTCCAAAGTCTCCTAAGCCTTTGAAACCCCAAGAATCATGGCGATCCGCTGCCACTGAAAAAGGACCGGATACTTGGAGAAAGCCAGATTTAGATGCTGACGGTGATGACGAAGATGGCGAAGAGGATCCTGACAACTTATTGTCTGAGGAAATGGTAGAATTTATCGGAAATTGGAACGACAAGGAAATTAAACTCGAACGACCCTTCGATATTAAACTAATCTACACAATTTCCTACCTTTCAAAAATGAAGGACAATGAAGCGCCTCCACCTTATGTCAATCCTGAACTTCATTATCAACTTTTTACAAACCAAAATCTCAAGAAGAAAACAAAGCAATTTAAAAAGGTCAGACGTGGTGGTAAGAGGAAATTAGCAGAAGTAGATCTCATCGTGATGGAATTGGGACTCAAGGGAGATCTCAGGAAAGCAGAGAAAAAGTGGGCACCGCCTAAGATTTCTACAGACGACATTACTGGTCTATCATCCAAACTCACCGGCTTATTCAATAAGCTAACAAAGGAAAATTATGATGGGGTATCTAGCCAGATTTGTGACAGTATCTGTGAAAATGTCTCAGATGAAAAAATTGGATGCTTTGTAAATATTATCTTTCAAAAAGCAATTATTGAGCAGCATTTCGTACAAATATACGCTGATTGCTGCAAATCCTTGTTTGACAAGTTGTCTCAAAAAGATCAAAAACTTTCCAAAAAGCTTTTTGAAAAGCTAGCTCAAACTTGTCAAAGTAATTTTGAGAGTAGACCGAAATGGTCCGAATTGCAGAAGAAGATCGAAGATGCTGGAAAAACTCAAGGGCAGGATATATCCGAGGAAGAAATGAACGTAATCTATATGAAAAAGCGGGCCCTAGGCAACATACAGTTTGTTGGCGCTCTTTTTTCAGTGGGTATTATTTCTGGAAAAATAATATTTACAATATTAATTATTTCGATGAAAGACAATATAGAAGATGATATAGAACTTGCTATTTCTTTAATTAATTCTTGCGGAGTTTATATGGAGAGTTTTGTACAAAGTAATTTGGATAAAGATTTTAGAGTTCGATATAGCCAAATTTTTGGAAGATTGAAAGACGTTAGTCAAAATAAGGCAATATCCTCACGAGTTAGGTTTATGTGCATGGATATTTTAGACCAGAAACGAAAAGGCTTCGAAGTATCCGGTCCTAAAAAACTTAAAGATGTTCACCGAGAGTCTGAAGACAAGCGCCGCTCTGAAAGGCCTACTTCTGCTAGAGGAGGTAGCTTTTCAGGCAATAGGCAATCCGAGTTTAGGAGGTCGAAGCGAGGATCACAGCGAGACGAAAGACCATCATATGGGAAAGATGACAATTCGTTTCGTAAAAATATTTATAAAAGCGAAAGTCGCTCCTCTCGATTTTCTCCAGCCTCCTCACCAGTATCTCAAAATCGTAAAGAATTTAATAGTAGATCACCTCTGCCTTTTAGGGATAATCCACAGACGAAAGACTTCAAAGATAATAAGGATAAACCCACCAAAGAGTTCAAAGAAGCGAAACAAAGCATTCCAGAACAAAGTTCCAAATCAGTAGATGTTGCAGACATCAAAAAGAAATTCGATTCCAATTTTGTTTTGTTTTCAAAATCAAATAGCTCTGTTGATTTATTGGAATTTCTAAATGAAATTTCACCTTCTGAAAAAGAAATTTTGGTTTCTGAATGGTGCTGGAAGTCTATTGAAAGTCTTCCTTCAAATATTGAAGATTTATATAAACCATTTGCAAAGGCATTTGAAAATGTTCCGAACCTCAAAACGGTTGTCAATAATTGGTATATCTTGCTTATTTAGGCTATCGGAAATATTGGACCAAGAATTGTTTGAAGATTTATTGATGGACTTTCCAAAATTAAAAGACATCTTAATTTTAATAGTCAAATATTTTGGAGGAAACGAATTTATAACAAAAGATAAAGAATCTAAATTTTTGAATTCAAATGTATTAAAAAAATAAAGCGCATTCCACAAAGGCCTTTGATGAAAAGTGGTTTTCAAAATCGGTTTTATGACACTTCTGACGATTTCTTAGAACTGATTGAGTGCGATGAAATTAGTGCTTTTGAGTGTTGCTATTGTGATTATGTTTTCATAATGTCTTTTCACTTTACATCTTTTAATTTTCAGAATTGGAGAAACGCATCAATTTTGACATTAATAGACTGAATATAAATTCAATAGAATTTCTTCATTTATTTGAAAATCTAATTGAATTGAATGTGAATTGCAATAACATAGTCTCTGTGACAAATTTACCGAGTAAAATCATTAAGCTTAGTATTGCGAAAAATAAAATTTCATCCGTGGAATGCTTAAAAACCTCATTTAAATTTCTTAATATTGCAGGCAACAATCTAATAGACCTCTATGAATTACTAACATTAGAAGCGGAGTGTCTTATTCTTTTTGATGGAGCATTCGAAGACAAGTTTGAAGCCAAGGACAGGCAATTTATCCGAAAATTTGTATTGAAAAACAATAAAAAACTCGGAAAGATTGATCTTCAGCCCAGCTGCAGGAATGTGCACGATGAAGAAACATTTATGGATCAGGTTTATAACAGTGTACTAAATAATGAATTTGATATGACAAAATTTTATCTTGATAAAAAATTTGGAAGCGGAATTTCATTTCGATACGAAAATACTAAAAATATTCAGATTGAACATCAAGCTTGGTTAAAATTTGTATCAAAAAACATGAACGAGATTGAATATGATGGTCAGATGATCCAGACAATCGCAATAAAGTCTGATTGGACAGCACTACTACTCTCAACAAACTTGAAAACTAATCTTTTGTCGAAAGAAACTAATGCGAAAGTTGAGTATTCAACTTATATGGTTGCGAACAAGAAATACCAGTTGGCTACAAAAATCACAATAGCAGATTCATCTTTTCAAAATTATCGATTCGAAAATGTCTGGATCAATAGTAATCAAATTCAATTGGAAATTCAAGGCATTAAATATTTAACATTCTTGGACCTTTCAAACCAACTTGTATCAACAATACCAATCTCAGACTTTAAACATCTTCAGATATTGTTGCTATCTGGAAACAAATTTGACAAAATTCCAATAATTCCAAGTTTAGTATTATTAGATATAGCAAATAATAAGATAGACAATGTCAAGGAATTGTTCAAAGTTACATTTTTAAGAAAACTAAAATCACTAGATATTCGTTTTAATCTTGTATCAGCAAGGGCAGTATTTTTGAAGGCGATTTTGCCAAACCTTAAATTTGTTAATAATTGTTCGGTAGGTAATAAGGAGTTGAATCTAACTACATTAAGTGAAGATATTACTCATGCTTTATTACCGCTGACTTTTGAAAGCGTTAATAGCCTTGTTTTACCATTTAATAAGATAAAGGAGGTAGATTTCAATTTTTCTTATGCTTTTCCAAATTTAATTGACTTGAATTTGTCAAACAATTCCATTTCTGACGTTTCCTTTTTGAGCAATTGTGAAAAATTAAAATGCCTTGATCTTTCTTGTAATAGCATCATCAATTTTGAAATAATTCTGCAAGGAATAGAAAAATTAAATCTGGCCCATAACCAAATACGAGAAATGGCAGCTTTGGTGCAACCTTCATTAAAGAGATTAGACTTGCATCACAATCATATTGCGAGGCTTCAAATCAATGGAATATTGGCGAGCCTTAGATATCTAAATATTTCAAAAAATAGAATTTCGCACATCCAGCCAAAAATACTAAGCAAACTCCCAAATTTAGAAGAGCTGTTGATTAAGTAATTTTAGTTCATTTAGCGACAACAAATTATCAAAGCTAGCTTCGCTATCAGGTGAAATTCAAAATTTAGACGTTAGTAATAATTCATTGAGTGATATTAACGAGCTATATTTGTTAAAATTGCCAAGGTGTAAAAGTTTGAACATTAGAGGTAATTCATTTTGTAGATTCAAGCATTTTGTGGAATACGTGTTTCATTCTTGCCCTTCAATCCAAGTTTTGAATGGAAATCCAATCACTAGGGAGTAAACTTGGGAGAAGATGGATGTAAGTAAAATTTTATTTGATTTGAATTCAAGATCAAGCAACCCAATAATTTTGGAGGGTTTTGATACTGAAGGATTATTTGCACAACTAGAATCAAATTACGGCGAGATTTGTAGACCCATAAGAAAGGTTGTTTTCGAGAGCAATGTTAATGTTAACCTAACTGAAGACGATATAGATCAAGACCAGAAAAGAGACGCAGAGGAAATTGTGTCTTTAGAAAATCAGGAGAAGTCTATTGAAAGCGATTCCGTTGACTCTGATATTTATGAAGGAGCCGATGATGAATTTTTCTCAATGAAAGAAATGAAGAAGTTTGTTGAGTCACAAGAACATGAAGACGAACGCAGTTTCGATAACAGTGAAGAATCGGAAACAGAAATTGCAGAAGACGTTGATTATGATAATATAAAATTTGATGACTTTTTTGAAGATCAACCAGACTTACGAAATAATACAAAGCATTCAAAAGAACAAGAGCAAATACGAGAAAAGATTTTGGAGCTTGAGAAAGCCAAGCTTCTTAATTATCTCCCGGAGAGCAAGCCATTTGCACTTAAGGGTGAAGTTTCTGCGAGAGATAGAGAAAGAGATGATTTATTAGAAATCGATATTGAGCATGATACAGTTAAAAAACCAATGCCAGCTACTCAAAATATAAGTTTAGACAATTTAATTCGAGACCGTGTTGAAAATATGGTTTTTGATAATATACAGCGTAAGCAAGATGTTGACACTACGCACATTCAAGATTCCAGTACTTTAGTTGAAAAGAAGAAAAAATTTAATATTGAAGAACACACCTCAAAAAGCAAAAAAACTCTAGCCCAACTTTATGAAGAGGAGTATCTCCAAAAGCAACAAGACGATCTGTTTGGAAGTGCGGTAGGAAAGGAAAGACCAAAGGAACATATTGAAATTGAATCGCTGTGGTCCAAGGTCGAGGAACAATTGAATATGTTGAGCAATAGCTTTTACAGGCCAAAAGCGTATAGCTCTGAAATATCAGCCGAGCAACCTCATAATATTATTACAAAAGAAGACATACAGCCTGCAGCTATTAATGAAATGATCTCTGAAAAGCCTAAGGAAATTGTGGCTTTCAAGGAATACAGCGAGATGAATCAACAAGAACGCCAAGCTCATAGAAGGAAAAACAAATTGTACAAGAAGAAAACTGCTGCAAAGAGGCAATTAATTGATCGAGTCATAAATGCATCTAAGCCAAAGGTTTTAAAACAAAAGAAACAAGACGTTTTAACTCAATTAATGAGAGATTCCAAAATATCGATTGCTGATCAAAAAGGTAAAATAGTTAAATAAATGCTGATCTCATTTACTGATTTCTAGTTCTCGGAGCCGGATGAAATTGTTCCCAATTAAAAGTATGACCATGCAACCAAGTATGCCAATCTTTTTTAAAATGAAGCATCACCCAAAGCCAAGTAACAGTCCCAAATGAATATGTAAGCAGTCGCATTGATCTAGGTGGGTTAGGTATTCTTGACTGAGAGGTGGAATGTGAATGAGATCCCATGTGTTTTCAAATTTAATCTCCCATAAAACAAACTATCAAAACAAAATACTATATAAATGCAAAATTTACTAAATTTCAACCGATGATAGCTCAGTTGGCAGAGCGGTGGACTGTAATCTTCAGATATCCATAGGTCGTGTGTTCAAATCACACTCATCGGAAAATGTTTTATCTCCTATTATCACGGATGACTACAAGTTGGCTTAGTAGAATACCATTTAATTTCAACAGTAAGATGTTTAAATTTATTCTAGACTTTTATATGGATTCAGAAAGTCAATTACATTACGCACATGGGACCATAAATTTTCAGCATAACCACCATTTCGCAAATCCATTGAATCCTCCAAAATTTTTTCGAGCTCGGAATTGGGCGACAACTTACCCAGTCGTCGATTCTTTTGTTTTTCTGATATTGTATTTTGATTTCCAACAGTTCTTGCTTTCATGTTCATTTTCTTCCAATCGTTTTTCTTGATAATTCCTTTGCGGTATTTGTGAAGTGAATCCATACTTGGACTTCTGTCATAATCATTTGGAGAGTGGGTTACATGCAATCGAGGTTCAGAGAAATAAACATTTCGATTTTGAATTCTTCTAGATCTTTTAATGAGAGATTTTTCGGGAGTTTTCCATCTATGAGGAGAATCCTGCCTATCTGGTGGTGGTATCGCTTTTTTTGGTGTACTAAAGATTTTGCCTTGTATCGAATTGGGTGATTTTGAGCTTTCAGGCTTGTCCACAAAAGGAGATTTGTGCTTCTTAGATAATGGTGAAGATTCCAAAGAACTGTCAGAGGATTCATAGCTTACAATATCCTCTTGCGGATCATTTTGCTTTGACTCAAGATGAACAGGCGTTATGTGTACCTTTCTTTTAGTTGCAACAACAGGACTTTTAGTAGGAGAAGAATCCAGCCTAATTCTCTTGTT
>JADGIG010000128.1:0-16972 GCA_018985235.1 Sanchytrium tribonematis
TTAATGAGAATAGTTCTCAGACAGACTATGCAGATATTTTCACACAATTTAACATTAAAGTGCATTCGAAAAGTACCCAAAATCCTGTGTGGAACCCATGGGCGCTTACAGAAACAAAAATTGATACAGAAACTGAATTAACAGAAATGAGGACATGGAATGATATATTGGGAGACAGAGCATATTTGATGGACAGTTTACTTTTTAGTAGATCCTACTTAATAGATGCTGAATCTGCTAAAATTTTCACAACAAACGATTTATTCACTAGAAAAATTAAAGGATCACGGGTATTATACGATTCTGAGATACCTGGCAGATGCTTTAGCTTTAGTAACGCCATGATTTTTAAGGGGGATCATGTTGTTTTTTCCAGCGTATTTAAATTTCACTTGGTTAAATCTTTTTGGTTTAATGGGGTGACGTACTTCATTGGAGCCACTGAAACTGGTATTTTGGAGATTATTAGATTTCGTCCCTTTGGAATATCTCATAGAGTGGCACTTGTCAACTCCCGTGGATCGGTAAGGAAAATGTTTGGAACCACAAAGACTATATATGCTTTGCATGGTAATGAAATAAGCGCATTATCACTGGAAAGTTTTAATAGAGGAGAGATAAAAATAGACTATCTGCAATTTGATCTCTACATAGCAGACGCATCTGTAGTGGATGATGAGCTTATACTAACAGATGGTTTACAAATTTTTAAAGCAGATCAAAAAAGACAGTTTAAATTAGATTCCAGATGTTGTGCATTACATGCTGGCGGCATATCTCAAAGCACCTTTGGAGACGTATTTTGTATATCTACCGGTGAGAATCTGCTTTTTTTATTCAATTCAAATTCTAAAATCTTATGTCATTATGTTTGGAATGGTTTGCACATTATACTAAACAAGACTTCTTTATTTGTAAAACATACCGAAGATCTATTCACATTAAAATATTCCCTTGATTTCGAGGCCGACTTTGGAATGATAGTAAAATTGAAAAGTTGTATTAGAATATTTCTATCTGAGCGAGTGAAAAACAAATTAAATTTTAAGACAATAGATATATCTATGTCTAAACTTTTAGAAGAGCATCGACTTCATCTCTTGAGGCGACAAGTACATATTGTGGAACACGATTTAAAAGAAGTTGAAGGTAAAAACTATCGCTTGGAGAAAGAGCAGCAGTTCTTTTTACTTCAAGAACAAAAAGAAATGCTTAAAAATATTACAATTTATGAATAAAAAGTCATCTACAAATTTATTGGTTTCTGCACTGATTCTCATCAGTCGGTTGAGACTCCTCTTGTATTATTGATTCCTTGACAGGAGAAATATTATCAAGACCTGGATTCGAGAAAACCTTTTCTGGGGATTTAGAAGTTCTATTATCAGACATAACTTCCTGTGACTTTAAAGAAATTTCTAATTCAGTGGTATCGTTAAGAGTTTCAGTGACAATCTCAGATTCCTTCGTCGACTCCAAAACCAACGTAGAAACTTGGGCAGCGTGAGTCTCTATCTCATTTGAAATCAAAGAATTTGGAGACTCTTCTGTTTTACGTTCTGAATTTTCAGACAATTGCAGATTAATTGGACTACTCAGATCTTCATCCGGTTTAGTATTTCCTGCAACCTCTTTCACAGCAATATCTGGGCTCGTCTTGCATTTTCTCATAGACTTACTTTCTGCCATATGGCTATCCAAGAATTTGTCCAAACCTTCCTCATTTTCCAGGTCAATAGCGATATTTTCTGCCACGTTTTCAGTGCTATTAAAAGTAAAGTGAGGGGTGTTTTCGGCTGTGGCTTCACCTTGAGTACCTAAACCTTCATGTGTTGAGTCATTTAATTTGTCGGTATCTGGTAAAGGTGCCTGAACATCATCACCATCTCCACCCATATCAGCACTATCTTTCTCAAATTTTAATGAGATTTCTCTTTGTTCCGATGTGACAGCGTGTGTGCTTACAGATGGTATAAAAACTCCCTTTAATGAGGCTCGTTTCATTGTGAAAACTGATGCCCGTTTTCTAGAAGTAGAATCGTTTTTGTTTCCCGATGAAGGTTCTAGGGTTATATCATCTGACGTCTTATTGGAAACAATATCTGCGTTAATGCTTTTGATGCTAGTGGGCTTAAAAGAAGGTTTATATCTTGGAATAATAACTTCTACTTTTGACTTTTTCCTTGGTTCATAATAATCTGGGTAGTAATTAATAGGAGCTTTTCTCTTACGATCAGTTAAAGGTTTCTCAGGAGAAACTGGTTCAGAGACGCTATCAAGTGAATCCACCACAGAAGCATCACTTTCCGAGACCTCAACCTGTCTAAAGGCTCCAAAATTAGGAGGGAGTGACTTTCTTGGCAATATATGCATTTTCTTTTGAGATTTAATTCTAGTTATTAAATTGCGTATATTTTCCTCTCGATCAAGAACTGGCAGGCCAAACATTATACAATGAGATTCGATATCCTCATCAGAAAGGATTGGAAGTTCATTTTCAGTCACGCGGATACCATTTTCCACAAAATTTAAGAGTCTCTGCAGATTTTCACCTTTACCCACTCCTAAGGGCAAATGAAGTCGTTTAAGTTGATCTACTACTTGGATAGGAGTCATTTCTATAACGTTGTCGAAAGAAAGTAAAGAAGGAACTGTGGCTGTCATTTCACGTTTGACCCTTGCCCCAACATTATTTTTCAAGGTAATATAAAAGCAGCAGCTTACTTGAGACCACTTTAATACAATATAACTAATTGAATTTAATGATCTAGTTTTATTTTTTCACAAACCCAAAAAATTCTAAAACAATTAACACAATCATGAAAAATGCTGTTGCAGCAAATACTAGCGAAGGAACTAATCTAATGTCAGAGCTAGACAGATTTGAGGCTGAGATAATTGCATCTAGAATGGATGAAAACAATTTCAAGGTTAGTGATGTCCCCCTGTTTTCTTTTCAAATTCCTATCAAAAAGACGGCATTTCAAATAGTTTATGAGTGGCTCGAATATCCTGTGCATGAAATAAGCGACGATTTAGAATCACTAGCACCTTGCAAATACATGAATCGCAGCCTAGCTGTGTATTGTATTTGGGAATATTTGGAAAATAGAAATCATATAATCGGGGACAAGATTTATGGATTACCAATTGTGTCCAATGGAACGTCTACATACCATTTCATAGGATACTTGAACAGTCAAATAACCCAAGTTCATAAAATTCCTTTGGATGAAAATCTCAAGATGATGGGTTGTTACTATAATTTAGCGTATAAAATCCAACATAAGTCATTTGATACAAGAGATTGTGACTCTAGCGAGTCCGAGAATTTGATGGACTTATTGTCATCAGATTAATAATAAATCATGATTAACACTTGTCAAAAACTCCGTAAAACTTTGATGATTATTAGCATCAAAACGCTGACAGGGAAACAACTTGAACTTGACATAGAAGAAACAGACACCATTTTAAATGTTAAAGAAAGAGTCGAAGAAAAAGAAGCGATCGCACCAGCTCAACAAAGATTAATATTTGGGGGTAAACAATTGAACGATGAAAAAACGGTGAAAGAGTCAAACATCACAAGCGGTAGTACCTTGCATCTTGTCTTAGCTCTACGCGGTGGTCTTTGATTAAATAAATTTGCGTTAGATTCAATTGCCATAAAAGGAGAGAAAGGATCTAACACAATGCGATCTGGTGTCATTCACTTGGGAAGACATTATTGCCGAGTTGGTATCATTAATGATGGAAAAATAGAAGTAGTGACTGATGATTTCGGAGCGCATCATATTCCTAGCTTAATTTATGAAGGCGATGAGAAGCATTTTGGGTCTTTTGCAAAAGCCGAATATACTCGTCACTCGAATCAAATAAGAATTCCAACAGATGAAGATTGGCCATTTGTTATTGAAGAACTCAAAAAAGTAGTGAAACATAAGGTTGATTCTTGGTATGTACTAAATAAGACAAGCGATCTCAATGAGTATGATTGTACATTGTTAGCAAATTTAGACAATTTGTCAGTAGATTGCAAAGTTTTGGTACTTGATTGTGCTTTAGATAGAGTACATGCCACCTTATATCAAAGGCGCCATCCTGCTGTGGAATCTCTTCAAA
This sequence comes from Sanchytrium tribonematis, assembly GCA_018985235.1. Taxonomy (NCBI): domain Eukaryota; kingdom Fungi; phylum Sanchytriomycota; class Sanchytriomycetes; order Sanchytriales; family Sanchytriaceae; genus Sanchytrium; species Sanchytrium tribonematis. The sequence continues at coordinate 4,126 of JADGIG010000128.1, forward strand.
CCGTTGAAAATGAGGTTGAAGGAACATTAGGTAAAATCACAGATTTTATTAAGCAGCAATTTTACAACAAATACAAAATGACTATTGAGATGAATAAGAAAGTAAAAGCGAAGTTAAATTTGGCCGCAGATAAATTGCTTACTCAGCTTTGTGCAACTACTGGTAATGCGTCAATTTTTGTAGAATCACTATATGATGGATTAGATTTACCCTTGAATGTTAGCAGCGATCGTGTTAGTATCCTACTGAATGATTACTTGAAAGTCTTAAAGAAAACAGTTGGACAATTTAAATTTGATTATATCGTTTTGCAAGGTGGCCTGGCTAAATTAAGCTGTGTTACGGAAGTTTTAAAGAGTTTCAATGTTCACCAAGATGCAGATCCCTTAGAAGCTCCACTTGTTGGGGCCTTGAAATTGATGTCCAAATACGATACACTTCCCAAGCCTATCGAAGTCGATGTACTTGAATCTCCTATAATCGCTTCCAACGAAGACGGTATCGAGGTAGTCAAGATTGAGTCTGGCTCTTTAATGAATTGTACACGACATGTCGAAGTGGATAAGGCACCAAAAGCTTTAGTTGTGCAATTTGGAGACTCTGAGTCTAAAAAATTTCAGCTTAAGGAGATTCCTTTAGGTAAAGGAAAAGTTATTTTGCGATCAAACCCGATCAATTGTCAGTTCATGGGTGAAAATGAGATATTTACGTACGAATAAATTTGCTTAAATGTTTCGGTATTAAAATTATTTATTTGCTCTTCGCATCTGATAGTTATAGTGGTATCCAGGATCTCGAATAATTTGATCAATGATTTCCGAGGCGGAATCTAATAATTTAGCTCTTCCAGCATTTGATTCAATTCCAAAGGGAAGCATTAGATCTCGAAGTTTGTCGAAGGTTGAGGTCAATTTTTCTCTGCGTTGCTTTGCTACTCGCGCGCGTTGTTGAGAATCAGGTGCGGATTCTCGGGTATCAGACCTAATCATTCTGTTACCGATTTGGCCGGTACTGGGTTTTCCTCGGAGTAGTTCATCCAAAGGATCAAAAACCATATGATCTTGATGAATCTTGAACAGCGATTGAGGAATTAATTCGTTCGGATGCTGCATACTAAATTGGATTCCAAGGGGTATATAAGTTTTATATTCTTCTCAATTTCCCCAAAAGGCCAATTAATGTGTCGGCCACATGATGATTGGGTGAATGCATTTAGTAAATCCAAATAAAAAATCATATTGATTGTCCGCAAATACTTTCATTCGTGAATCATTCATTAAATATGCACGTTAAAGTCGGCTAACCCCACAGTTTCGTCAATTTCACATGTCAAGCATCGATGAACTTGAACGATGGTTTAAATCAGCGAGATTCGAAAATACCAAAAGAAATTATTCTGCGAAAGACGTGATGGCATTAAGAGGCACAGTCGTCGTACCTCAAGCCTCCAACCTTATGGCCAAGAAATTATGGAATATTTTGAAGAAACATCAACAGACTAAAACTTGCTCTCATACTTTTGGTGCATTAGACCCTGTTCAAGTTATACAAATGGCAAAATCTGTTGAAACAATTTATGTGAGTGGTTGGCAATCAAGCAGCACTGCGTCAACAAGCAATGAACCTGGGCCTGATCTTGCGGATTACCCTATGGATACAGTTCCAAACAAAGTCGAACATTTGTGGTTCGCCCAATTATTTCATGACAGAAAACAGTCGTACCATCGACAAAAAATGAGCGAAGGAGAACGCCGAAATGAGCCTTATGTGGATTTTCTGCGACCTATTATAGCAGATGCTGACACTGGTCATGGTGGAATCACTGCAACAATGAAATTAGCTAAAATGTTTGTTGAAAGAGGTGCTGCAGGAATTCATGTAGAAGATCAAGCTGCTGGTACCAAAAAGTGTGGACATCTAGCGGGTAAGGTTCTGGTCCCAATTCAGGAACACATCAATCGATTAGTGGCATGTAGACTGCAATTTGATGTGATGGGCGTAGAGACAATATTGGTAGCTAGAACTGATGCTGAAGCTGCAACACTGATCACTAGTGATATAGATCCAAGAGATCATCCTTTTATTCAAGGCACAACTGAAAAATTAGATTCCCTTGCGGACGTTATGTTTAAAGCTGAGCAATCTGGTAAGAGTGGAAGTGAATTGGCAGCAATAGAAGAACAATGGATTGCAAAAGCAAAGTTAAAAACTTTTTCAATGGCGGTTAAAGACCATCTTGTGTCTCAAGGAAAAGAAAGAGAGGCCAACGAATTTTTTGCAAAGGCACAAATTTTAAGCCATAAGGATGCAACTGCTCTAGCTAAACAACTCGGGGTTTCTATTTTTTGGTGTTGTTACAGACCACGAACAAGAGAGGGTTACTTTAGATACTTTGGTGGCACTGATGCTTGTATCGCAAGATCAAAGGCTTATGCCCCATTTTGTGACTTGAATTGGATGGAATCAAAAAAACCAATTTATTCACAAGCTAAAAAATATGCAGACGGAGTCAAGCGATCTCATCCTTGGGCTATGTTGGCTTACAATCTTTCTCCATCCTTTAATTGGGATGCTGCTGGAATGAGTGATAAGGAGATTCAATCCTTCATTTGGGATCTTGGTAAATTGGGCTTCACATGGCAGTTCATCACGTATATTTTACTAATTTAGACTTGCTGGTTTTCACTCAAACTCCTTGGGTATCGACTTATTTGCCCGAGATTATGCGAAGCGTGGTATGTTGGCATATGTAGAGGATATTCAAAGAAAAGAACGAGAATTCGGTGTCGAAACTTTGGCACATCAGAAATGGTCTGGTGCCGAGCTTGTCGATACACAAATGATGACAGCAACTGGAGGCATTAGTAGCACTGCCGCAATGGGCAAAGGTGTGACTGAAGATCAATTTAAGTCAAAGCTATAAATCTTTTATTTAAACCAAACCATCGTAAAGATTCATTGCTTGTATTATTCCAGGATATATCTTTGCACCATCTTGAAATTCTTTATAATTGATTTTTTCGTCTTCATCCTTGTCCATTATCTCAAATAATTTTTGTACTTTTAATTCAGGTGTTTGTTCGTCTTCTGGCAATTTCACCCTCCCGAGCATTTTGTAAAGCGCTTGCATTGTCTTCAGACATTCTGATTTTGAAATGTAGCCATCTTTATCTATATCGTGTAGATCAAATGCCCATTTCAACTTGTCTTCAGTGGAACCTCTAGCAGTCACTGATAAGCAAGTTATAAATTCATTAAACTCTATCATTCCGTTCTTGTTTAGATCAAATTGATCAAACACCATATCCGCAAAGTCGTTGGAGTCTCCCAACGACCAGAATGTGTGATAAATTCTTCTGAATTCTGCTCTATCAAGATATCCACTTGGAGCGTCTCTCATAAAACCTTTATACCATTGCTGTATTTCTTTTTTTGAAAACTTGGTGTCTTGTGCTAGTTGATTAAGAATTATGGAATTTAGTTTAGAATTTGACTGACCCATTGTGTTTCAAATTTGTATCTTTTTCAATAAATTTCAACAAAAACATTTATTCCTGAAGCAATTCATAATTCGTGCCTCTGCGCCTTTCATCTCTTGATTTTAGAATTCCTAAAATGCCAGCTGGTATACAAAGGATGCCAAGTATAAAGAATAAAACATAGCTTGAGTTATTTAAAAATTCCATCCATCCCAGTATTAAGAAAATAAATCCAAACACCAATAGGCCCCAACTCGCGGATGTAGTTGTCAATTCTCCGTTTCCGTTATCAAAGTTTGAAGACATAAGGAAAAGATAGACTTTGTTTCACCTCATTAAGCGTAAAATAATTTAGTATAAATTTATTCCATTTCTGTGAAGCTTAATAGATTTTTAAATCCAACAGATAATTTTGCGAAACAAGTGACAGCTTTTTTGCAAGAAGTTTGGCTGACATAAGTTTTGCGCTTCTTTTCGTAATAATTTGGCTTGATGTAAAATTGCTTGAACAAGTATCCGCTTCGGTGATCCTTCTCTACAACTACATATAAAATAGAGCTGGATAAGAATGTTGGCAAGTATTTCAAAACTAACACCTTTTTTGAAGGTGACTCTGTAAAGGATGCTGCACAAGCGACCTCGGTAGCTCCTTCTACACATATAAGTTGACCAACTTGGAAATCAACACCGCTGCTATTAGCTTGCGCTTCAAATGCCTTTTCAAATTTAAATCTTGCAAAATTTGTATTTAATCTCATCCAAAACCCCATATAATGCTTAATTGCCGTCTTGTCGTTGTCCTTAGTAACTTCGCTATAGTCTTTTTTAATCTCCTCAACGGATTTGACTGAGCTATCTGGATAGCCGATTTTCATCGGCGAAGCTATTTCATTCACAATCACACAGTTGCTGTAAGTATCACCCTGATCAATAGAATCCTTACCAGTTGAAATCTTGAAAGAAAAGAATACTTTGCATTGATACTTAGGTGAAAGCTTGAGTTTGGTCTCCACGGAGAGTAAGCATTCATTTTTGCACTTTTTCTCTGCAGATGTAAATCGATAACCATTTCCTTTGATTCTCCATCTAAACACTTTGGAATCACCAATAGAGTTTTTGATAGTTCTGTCAATGTTGATACTATGATAAAAAGCTTTGGATAAAGCTTTATTTTGAGAAAAGCTGAATAAAGTCAAGAAGCACAATAACATATCCCAAAAGGGGTAAATCCGACTTCAAATATGGTCTCTAAAATTGCGTGATATTGTGTAACCAAATAATATTCCAGAATTTACTCAAGGGCAAATATGAGTTTGCCCAATATGAATTCAGATTGCAGAGCGTCAACAGCTTCATCCTGATCAATAATTAGTGACGTAGTAATGAATCGCGATTTTTCCAGCTTGTTCGATGCATCGCCTTCATATAAAATTTCCAACATATCGCTTATAAGAGGTTGGATATTTAAGTCAATGGCAACGGGGAAATCAGGTATATCCTGAAAGTCATAGCTTCGCAATACACTGGCAAACATGTTTCTTCTATCATTATCAATTGCTTTCGAATTTTTGTTTAACACTTTATAAATATCTCTTAAACAACTTATATCGTTTAAATGCTGAGTGTAAACAACTGTTTTGGATGGAATTCTGTTTCCAAATACAGCCTCCATTCGCTCTATACAATCGTAACACCGATTTAATATAAAATAGCGATAAAGTAAATCAAAGTACAGAATGATTTCAGGATAATCAATCACCCAATTCAACACACTCAAAATCCCAAAAGCGGTTTCTGCATCTAGTGTGTTTGCCACAAACAATTGTAAATTTTGATTCATAATATCCAAACAGCATGCATGAGAATCAAATCCAAACATATTTAATTTGCTTTTGATTAAAATTACCTGCTTTTTGTAATGGTCTAATGTTATTCCATCAAAATTCATCTTACTTAAGTAGTCAGCGATGGATTTGTCTACGTCAAAAACAAATGAGTAATACATTGGAACAAGATGGTACTAAATTAGTAAACAATACGAAATCATATTGAATTAGAACAGTAAGAAAATGTTGAAAGAGATCGATGACCCAATCTTGTTGCATAAGTCCGATCTCTCCTTCAAAGTGAAATAAAATTATAATATGTATCATAGACAGAATTACATTGTCACCGAAATCTTGAAAATCTAATCGCAAATTATCCTCGTGTCTAAGCACTCTTTTTGAGCATAAATTTTCGATTTGGTATAATTCACTTGATGCTAGTACTGCAGAAATAATCATGTTTATCGGATCATTTGCTTCCCTTCTTAAATTATTTTGTTTTGAACATTTTAAATTTTCCAAGAAGTCCTCTAGCGAAGGCAACTCAATTTTGTCATACGAGCCTTTAAAATATTTTGGAAATTGTTTCGAAATATTAATTCTACCAGCTTCTCGTTCTAAATACGAGTAGACCCAAATAGCATCCAAAAAATGATCAATATAAAGCATGCACCCATGGTAGTCATTTGCAAATATACAGAGGAGACGTTTAGTATTGTATTTGGAAGTCAAGTACAACATTTTCTTAGCTACTTTTTGATGAATGGCACGACAAGGATTTCCAACCCATTCGCCGTTCGCATTTTTCTGGAATACCGCATTTCCTTCAAACATCACTTTCCATGTACTATGAATCCTTTCATCATTCCAAGGTTTTCCCTGAGATAATAATCCGAACAAATAAAGTGTTTGAATATCATCATGCAATGGATCTAATTCGCTTGTAAAATCTACATCAGATAGATCAAATCTGGCACTGTTAAGCCCTTGGATCCATTCAATCCTTTTGTCGTCAATGTAAGAATCTACAACGCCATCGATTGGCTCAGATTTGTTATAATGAATTGTGTAGTACTTAAATATCCAATAGATTATTAAGCTTTCGTCTAGATTGTGTAGTAGTTTTTCAGTGAATTGATTTGCTGATCCATTTGATGTTTCCAGCGCAGTTGCAAATATCTCAAATGTATCCATATGCTCCAAATGTTTGAAAAATGATTCGAGGCTTAGGCTGATCTACTAGACAAATTTGAACTATTAAGAAAGTATCAAATTGTGTGGATGAGAGAAAAATTCAAGAGTTAAATATTTGCTAGATGATATTTATATTTGTAACAATTTTTGCAACTCTCCTTCAATATGGATTCTAATGCAGTTCAACAAGAGACAACAAAAATGATCGGATTTATAAAGAATGAAGCTATGGAAAAAGCTCGCGAAATAAAAGTCAAGGCTGATGAGGAATTTAACATTGAAAAGACAAAACTTGTTCGAGAGGAGACAATCCATTTAGATCAAGTTTATGAAAAAAAGAAGAAACAATCATCTGTGCAGAAAAAGATTCAGGAATCAAATATGAATAACAAGCAGAGACTTAAAGTGCTACAAATTAAAAACAGCCATTTGGACGGTTTGTTGCAAAATGTTCGTGATAAACTCACTTCTGTATCTTCTCAACCACAGTATAAGGAATTATTGAAGAATCTTCTGCTTCAGTCATTCACCTGTTTACTTGAATCCAAAGTTGAAATTCAATGTTTAGCAAATGAAGAAGCTGTATTGAAAGAAATCCTTCCCACTGCAGTGGATGAATTCGAGAAGCTGTCAAAAATTAAAGTCGAAGCTACTATAAATCCTTCATTGGGTAAGGAATCTGTGGGAGGTATCATTGTGACAGCTTTAGATGGTAGAATCAAAGCCTTAAATACCTTGGAGCATCGTTTAATTTGTATGACTGACCAAGTAATATTTTCTTATTTAGCTTTTACCCGAATTAAGAGTGCTATTATACGGGGCCTCTGAAAATCGCAAGTTTTTCGATTAATAAACACCAATGTTTTGGCTTTAAAGTTGGAGTAATTTTGTAAAACAATCGATACAATGAGCAAGGACTTAACTCCTGAAGAACAACAATACTGGATGAAAATGGGCGTTATGGCCAGCGAAAGTTGCTTAGCGAAAAGCTTATTCTCAGGTGTAGCTGGTTATGGTCTGGGTTTGATGTTTGGAATGTTTATGAATTCATTTCAAACTCCGGGTGTTGAACAGGCTGCCCAAACCACTGTAAGGGCTGTCTTGAAAGACATGAAAGTATCCTCATTAAGATCTGCTAGACAATTTGGAAGTGTTGGATTGCTTTTTGCTGGAATAGAGTGCTTAATGGAGAGTATGAGGGCAAGGAAAGATACTATAACCACACTTTCCAGTGGGTGCTTAACCGGTGCGTATCTTGGTAAAGAGACTCCGACTGGTGCTCTTGTAGGATGTGGCGGGTTTGCTCTTTTTTCTTTAGCAATTGACCATTTTATGGAAGGAAAATTTTAATCGAAATATTTTATTGTGTCGGAAATAAAAATCTAATAAAGCTGTATACAATGTTGAACCACATGAGTAAAATTCCGTTTTCTTGAGAAATGTCATGTTGCAAATCGTGATTAAATTGGCAATGGTAAAAATCTGATAAATCATTATAAAGTTCAAAACCACTTCTTTTGCAATCAAAATTTTTAAAATGATTATTTTGACAAACAAAATATAGTCTTTTGATGGTAGTTATTTCTTCATGTAAGGACTTGATTACAGAAACATTAAGGTCTATTTGAGAAGCCCCAGAATTGCAAATATCTTCTTGAGAATCCGACAAGCTAGTCAATTCGATTAATGAATTAATTGAAAGCGATCGCGTATTATACAGTGAAGAATGGGAAGTATTGTGGTGAAGCAGACTCTTTATGACAAAATCATGATCTGTCTGAGCTGAAACAGACTGGAAAGACCTAATACTTGCAGACCTTATCGGACGACAAACCATTTTTGCCGCAACGGAACCAAAAGAGAGAGTTTTTCTCGTATTGGCCGAATCTGATTCATTTCCAGATATGCATAAAATCAACGATATTATACAATCTTTTGTCAGATTTCCTTTCAATATATGTGTCAAAACTGAATTTCTATAAGGAATATATTTGTCATTTTTGACCAATGCTTGGATTACATTTCCAATTTGAAGCAAAGATTTGTTAATATGCTTGGATTCTTGTAGCTTCTCACTATCACTTCTAGTTCCTGCCTTCACACAATTTTCGCTACCTGCTAAATCCCCAAATATCAATCTTGACTTTTGAGAAATTGATGAGACTGTAAAGCAATAAATAATATGACTTCTAGAAGAGTTACTGTTCAAATCGGTGCTGGAAAATCGCCGCTTTTGATGTACCAACTTCATAGCAGTTTCAAATTCTTCGATAGTGTTTAGTCTCAATTTGCTAAGATTTGAAAGCCCTTTGGTGTACTTGCCCGCCAAAAGATCGATAGAGGAATCATTGTAGACCTCTAATACAGACAATTCAAGACTCTTTGCCAAATTCAGAAGCTTTGTTGCACTTTGGCTAATTATTGAGTTTGATGTGTAGGTCTTCCCACTGTTAGATGCTCCATAACATAGAAGAGTCGCATTATAGCCATCCAACGAACTTTCAACAAGACTCGAGCAAGTCTCTTTAAAAACCACTTCGTTTTCGCCAGGTGAAAAGACTTTTTCAAATGCAAAAGTCAAAGTATCCTTTTTAGATGAAATAGAGATAGAATTTTCTTTTATAAGCAAGTTATTATTGCAATTTTTACTTTTAGGTTTTTCTCTGACATAAACTTTGCATGACATCTAAATTTAGTTTTAGAATTGAAAGATGGACCTCAAAAAAACTCAATTTTTCCTTGTATCACCATGAGCTCAGCCGGATTTATTAATTTTGTAAACAAGTCCTTAACACCGTTCCATGCAGTATCTGAGATCATTTCAAAGCTAGAAACTTGCGGATTTCAAAAGCTCAAGCAACATGCAAAGTGGAATTTGCAGCAATTTGGTAAATACTACGTTACTATAAACTCAAGCTGCATAATTGCTTTTACCACAGGTGACAACACTCAGCAAACATTTGCTATGGTAGGCGCGCATACAGATAGTCCTTGTTTAAGGTTGAAGCCAAATTCATTTAAAAATAAGGAAAATTATTCACAACTTGGAGTGCAGGTGTATGGTGGTGGATTGTGGCACACTTGGTTCGATAGAGATCTTGGTTTAAGTGGAAGAATATTTGTTAGATCTAATTCGTCATTAGTTCAAAAATTAATTACAATCAATGAGCCAATTTTAAAAATTCCAAATTTGGCCATTCACTTGGATCGAAGTGTGAAAGATGGATTCCAATTCAATACCGAATCACATTTGGTCCCTATTCTGTCAGTTTCCCCCGGAGAGCCTTCTCAAAACGCTCCTAAACAACTTCTTGAATTGATAGCAACACATGCTAATGTGAAATCAGAGGACATTGTCGAAACTGACCTGTATCTTCATGATGTTCAACCAGCCACCATCGGAGGAATTAACAAAGATATGATTTTTGCGCCAAGATGTGACAATCTTGGAATGTCGTACTGCTCCTTGGAAGCTTTGTCTCAATTTGCAAATTCAGATGACTTCAAGAAAGCCAAAGGTGTCAACTTGTTTGTAGCATTTGACAACGAAGAAGTCGGGTCCTTATCTGTGGCCGGTGCAGATTCACAAAGAATCCAAAATGTATTGCAAGAAATTTGCGACTCATTAAAGTGGCAATTTGAGCAAACAATTTCAAAGAGTTTTTTTATATCTGCTGATATGGCTCATGCTGTTCACCCCAATTATCCTGTTTAATTTGCTAATATAGGAAAAACATGAAGACAACCATAGACCTAAAATGAATCAAGGTGTTGTTATCAAGTATAATGCAAATCAAAGATATGCCACAAATGCTTTTACATCTTCTGTTCTCAAAGAATGTGCTCACAAATACACGTCGACTCACAACAAAGACATCAAGTTGCAGTCATTTGTAGTTAGAAACGATTCGCCTTGTGGATCCACTATTGGGCCAATAACTGCGGGGCAATTGGGCATTCATACAATTGATATTGGTTGCCCGCAATTGGGAATGCACTCTATTAGAGAAACCATGGGAACTGATGATATTGAGTATGGTACAAATTTGATTAAAAGTGTCTTTGTTCATTATAATACAGTTGCCCGGAATTACGAGTTTGAATAAAAGATTATTTATTACTGCAAGCAAGGGTAAAGAGAAACCAAGGTTGAGGACAATTGAGAATATGCCTTTTCTAAATCATCGTTTACAATAGTAGAATCAAATTTTTTGCCGCTAGCCCATTCTAATTCTCGCTTTGCAATTTCCAATCTGCTTTTGATTGAATCATCATCATCAGTGTCTCTGGCTCTAAGGCGTTTCTCCAAAACCTCTAGAGAAGGAGCCTTAATAAATATTAAGACTGGATTCATATTTGTGTTAGCTAGTTGATCAACGCCCTGAGAATCAATGTCTAATACACAAATTTTTCCTTGCTTCATTATAGCCTCAACAGCTCCAAAAGATGTGCCGTAGTTATTTCCGGAATATACAGCGTTCTCAATAAATTGATTATCTGATATCAATTTTTGAAATTCTTCTTTGGTTACGAAATTATAGTGTACTTTGTTTTCTTCTCCCTGTCTTGGTTTTCTAGTTGTATGGCTGACTGAAAATCCAAATTTGTCTGGAAAGGCTGCAAAAAGTTTCTTAATAAAAGTTGATTTTCCAACCTAAATAAATACCAAGTTACACCAGAGGGTCCGAGCAATACAAGAGGACGAACAACTTGCGAAGACATTAAACAAAGGGGATCCCGCAAATTTATTCAAACTCACGACTATTTGCTTTAGTTTTGGTGTAATAAAGTGTTCCAAAATAACCAACGAGAAGGATCATCATTCCTATTTGCACACTATTCCGATCGAAATGATCAGGTATCTCATCAAAACTGCCACTGGGGTGTATTTTTGTGTAGTAGATATCTGTGCCTAATGCTATTATATGTGATTGTGACTCTCTCAGAGCAGGATTTGAGATTATCTTTGTTATTCCTATTAATTTCTCTGAATTGAACGCATTGGCACTGATAAAAGGATGAGAATCGGCTGCATTGGGCTTATAAGAAGAAAGATCTACACTAGTTTTGGGGATTTTTGACAATTGACCTACATGTGAAGAATATACTAAATAAATTGTAAATACGGACTATGTCTCTAAAGGCCACTCCTTTCTTTGTTTGAGATACAACACTTGTTGTAAAAGGACCTTTTTCTAGAATCACTTGTCTCATTTTTATCTTCGGATTTTCGATATTTTCATAATTCCAAGCAGCAGGAGGCGTGGTGCTAAACAACATCTCATAAATAGCTGCAACGGAATGAACATAATCTTCTCGCGTATTCTGGTAAGTCAAATACAAAAAATTTTCTGATACTGCCAACGAAAATGGGCCTTGAGCATTATCAAGTTTGGCAAATATAAATGATCTTCCACTCAATCCATCTACTCCCCATACAATTAACTTCTTGGCTCCTGCATTGTACCACAAATAGCCTCTTAAGTGTGGTGGGCTGAATTTAATTTCGTCACCTACAACATACTTTGCGATTCGATCAAATTGTGACCTTTGAGCGCTCTTGACTAATTTGTAACCATTAGGAATTGGCATTTCCCAGCTAACGACAAGCTTTCCATTGACTTTATTTAAGCCTCTAATTTTTGTATTTGATTCCAAAACTTCCACCCCATCATTTTCACCAACTATAGCTAAATTATCTCCTTTTTTTACAATACTTTTATCTAATATGACTTTATCCATAACAAGAGACCCTTGAAATTGGCTTAGTTGTACCAGGACTGACGTTTTACCAGATTTCCCAGAAACATAAATTAAATCTTTTATGGCGAAAATGCTACTTGCTTCGAAATCCATTAATTGCTTTTCATCAGAAAAAATTAGTTTGCGAATTAATGAGCCTTGAGGAGAAATGATGTATAAAACAGGCGACTTCGGTCCAGAAAGTAATAGAAGGAATTCTATATTTTTGGGTTTTACAGTTTCGAAAGAAATTTGCCCTGTAATAATTTTCAGGTGAGTCATATATCTATCAATTAGTGCACTTAGCACATCTTCGTGTTCGAGCTTGTTTTTCATAGTTTTTGGAGAACCTTGTTCAAAATAAAGTGCATCGATGGAATTAGTCATTCCTTGTTCGATGGTCCACTTAGTAACACCATCTTTTGTAATCAAATTCATCGAGCCACAGCTTTTAATGGCAAGGTAACTGCTTTGTAATTGAAATGCTTTCTTTATAGCGCAATCAGATTGATATTTAATACTTCCAAAATTGTAACTATTTCCACTTTTAGTAATTTTTAAATCTCTGCTAGAAGGTTCAGCCACAAAATTCTCTTCAGAGCTCTT
>JADGIG010000011.1:0-54577 GCA_018985235.1 Sanchytrium tribonematis
TAGCAGAGCCACAGGTTCATCAACTTTAGGATCATATATTTGCACAACGCCATCTCCACTTCCTGCTACGATATACTTTCCACAGGGTGTCCAATCGGCTTGATAACCACCTAATGTACCTTTGACAGGTGTAAAACCGCTCACCTCTGCAACCAAAGTACCTTCAAAAGCGTCGAAAACAAGATGCCTGTAATCGTTTGTAACTGCTAATATTTGTTTTCCACTCAAATTAAACTTTAATCGTTGAATTCTATAGTCTCCTGGGACATGTCCTAATGATTTGCTTTTAATTGATGTTTCTAAAAAAGGTCCATTTTGATAATTGCGAATGTCAAAAAAATGTAAATCGCACACAGTGTCTCTACAAGATTCATGCAAATTTTGCATTGCCACTGCAATGACTTGCCCTGTTGGATCAAACGCAACAGAGGGTATTTCATCTGCATCAAGCAGTAATCCACCAATTTGGAATGGATTCCTCATATCCCACACTTTAAGCATATCACCGCTACTACCTGTAAGAAACACGTCTCCCAAAGGAGACACTTCTAATGTATGTATAGGTTTCGTATGACCTTTAAATGTTCTAATGTACGAATTATCCCACAATGACCATAATTTTACCAAACCCATTTTAGTTGTATGCAAAACAGCTGTACTTTTATGGGTAAAACGTGCCTGCGATATTCCCAGACTAGATTTGTATTTTCTTCTAGGTGAAGTAATTGATTTGCAATTTGACACAAATAAACAATCGTCATATATGGAACTCGTTAAACAATATTCCCCATTATCACTATAATCTAAACAGGATATAGATCTATTATGATCAGTTACTGAATGTGAAGTTTGGTAAGACTTATAATCCTCAAATGCCAGTTTGACCATGTTTTAAAGGAGTCTATAATCGAAGATTGTTGTGGATAATTTTTAAAACACAATGAGTTTGCCAATATTCTTGGGCGGTCAATTTCACGGCAAATCTTTTGAAGCAGAGTTCAAATACAAATATTACGGCCAGAAAAAAACTTCTGTAGTCAAGAAATTTTTTAAAGGCGGGTTTGCTCCAATTTCAACAGAAACTGTGAATAATAATCATTATTTGCAATTTCACCACAGTGATCAATTTTATGAATTAAATTTGACCCATTTGAATGGTGCAATTTTCAGTTTTGTGCATAATGAAAAGTATATCGTGTATTTAGCAGAGGCAAAGAAAGGAAGCGTGCCTTTTTATACCGCAGAATTGGGTGAAAAATACAAGAATAAGCGATATCCTGTCATAGGAGTCATCGATAAAGCACAGGTAATTGAAAATTACAAGCAATCTTATTCTGTTCACGGAAAGCCAGACAAGATTTCTGGAATCGATGTTATCGACACTTTTAATTTTGGCTATATTCCTTGGTATCTATCAATACATGATAATCATATCTATTTCAGTGGTTTAGATCACTCTCCAATTTTGCTGGGAATAGTTTACTGTCCAAATCGACCTTCAAATATTTACAAAATGAATTTATCAACTTTAAAAATAGACCAATTGACTGACAACAGAACTGCCGTTCGTTCTCCCTATTTTGTGCCTGCCATGAATAATTTTATATATTTAGAAAATGACACAATGGGACCTCATTTAACATCTTCTACCTTAAAAATGGAAAACAAAATTATCCTAGAAGATAACATTTCTGATTCATATAAAGCACCGGTTTTTTCGAACTCAGACATCAATCTTACAGAATTCAATGGCATTTACATGGATGGATTTCATTCTCAATGCATTTACAAAGAATATTGCATTTTTGATACAACTTCCAAAGGTCGACAGATTATTGTTATAGTGAATTTAAACACAAAGGAACTCAAAATTATTCAAGACAAATATAAATCATTCTCATATCATGGTCATTCTACTGGTTTAGAGAAAGAAATTGCTATGATTTCATCTTCCAGTTATACTGATGGTATTCATTTATTTGAAGTTCATCTAGAGGATCTCGTTGTTGGTAAATTAACTATAAATGAGACCTATTACACTCTCCCTAGTGACTATAAATTAAATTTGCATAGCCTTTCACCTTCCATGAATACTATTACAATTTATCCAAAAAAGGATTCCAAAAAAATCATATATATGCCGCATGGAGGACCCCATTCATCCTACACAACTGCATATAGCCACAATATTTCAGCTATGCTTGATTTAGGATACACAATTTGTTTTCTAAATTATACAGGATCCATCGGATTTGGTAAATGGGCTATTGATGCATTACTAGGTGAAATTGGTACGAGAGATATTTCAGAATGCGTTCAAGTCATTCAAAATTGTCAGGCAAATGAATTTAAAGGGTATACACCATATTTGATGGGTGGTTCTCATGGCGGATTCATTGCTGCTTGGATTGTTGGACAATACCCTGATTTGATCAAGGCTTGTGTCATGAGGAACCCAGTTATTAATTTGGGTTTGAATTGCAGTAGTGATATTATGGATTGGGCATACAATGAGATGAATCTGAACTTGAAGCAAGATAAAATTCGTTTTCCAGATGCTAAAGAGTACGAACTGATGTCAAAACATTCCAGTGATAGATTTTGCAAGGATGTCAAAACGCCTACAATGGTGATGATTGGAAAGGATGATTTAAGGGTCCCACCTTTTCAAGGATTAAGATGGGTTCAGATGGTTAACTCGCATAACAAATGTGCCAAGGCCATAGTCTATGAAGATAACGGGCACGCTTTGGATGGATTTGAGGCCGATGTTTTCGGGCATGAAGTCATTCTAGAGTTTTTAAACGGGCATCAATAAATTGTTACCAAAATTAAGCACATAGGAGGAATTCATGGAAAGAATTTTCTCAATCAACAGAATTGCTATGTTTTTATACCGTTGAATTTGATACATATTTCTTACTAACAAAACCAAAGGTGCTATTATAGTAACATCCTCATGGCCAAATTCTTCATTTACAATAATAAATTCATTGTTAATTTCATAATAATCAAATTGCAGATCACAATGGATTGGAGGTTCTGACTCAATTGAAAATACTTCCAATTCGTCATTTAATCTTAAACACAAAGAATATTTACCGCATTTAGCTCTTAAAAAGTCTAGACAAGTCGAAAACGTTTCAAACGATAGATAGGACGTAAATCTGAAGTGGGCAAGAGATAACTTTTGTCTTGGCAATACAAAATCCAAGCTGGTCCCTTTGAAAAGAATCTCGCTTAGTTCGTCTGGTGTACCCGAACACCTTTGGCAACCCAGTGCCGTCAGATTTTTAAATTCTTTAAAATCTGGGGTCATGTCTCTGCAATACAAAGATATGCGCTTGGTATTTGGGAAGAATCTAGCCAGAGTATCAAGAGACTCCTGGTTCAAATGAGCTGTCTCTCTTAAATTCAATTCTTGTACATTTAAGAGAGGCTCAGATAGTATTTCTGGATTAATTTGATTAGCAAAGAGATGAATGCACTCCAATTCTGGCCAATTTGCCAAGAAAGTCAAATACTGGTTTTCAAATGTTTCCGCTGAGATTAATATTTTTTTGATCGATTGATTCTCTCTTTTTAAATTTCTTAAGATTGGTAATGTATCCCCAATCACCATAAGAATACTTAATTTTCTCAAAACGATCATTCTTCTGAATGGCAACAGTTTTAGTTGTTCCGCTACATAAAAATTAAGTGTAAGTTTGACTATCCATTCACAGTAAGGATAAAATGTAGGGTTATACAATGGAAGACTTGCCAGCTTTGTAGAATCTTCTGAAATATTTATGTCAAAATATTTTGTCCTTTTCAGATGTGACTTTGTTAATTCCTTATTAATAATATAATTGAATGGTTTCAACTCTTCCTCGAACGAATAATTAGCCATTTCCATAATTTTGTCTACAATTTCAATCGGAAGTCTCATTATCAACCTCGTTTCAAACTTTTCGTCTCTTTGAATTGCTCGCATTTACTTTAAGAAGTACTTTGCAAATTTTATCAAGATAGAACAAAAATGATATTATATAATGAATATAACACCATAGAACGACTTGATAGTCACGTTTTTAATATCTCGTCATCCTTGCCAAGAATCATCATCACATTTTGATTACGTATCTCAAATTTTTCTATAAAATGCAGCAAAAGATAATTCGTGATGCTCCTCAGTAGATATTTATGGGTTTGGACCACAGATGAGATTGTTGGGAATGTTGCCAAGACAAAGCAATTGGTCAATACATGTGCCCAAAATAATATCAAAGATGTGTTTTTGTATATCAATCCTAATAGTTATGGATACATGACAGATGGGCTAAAGTTATTAATTTCTAATTTAAATCGAGCCAATGTCAAAAGCTGGGGAATGGATGGCCGTCGAAGTTATTTTTCTGATTCTGATGGACCCGGAAAGTTATTAAAAGGCGTTGACAATTTGATTTTGTATAATTCAAAAGTAGCAGCCAACGAGCGATTTGTAGGATTTCAAACTGATATTGAATTACAAGATGAAAATGGGTTTAAACCTTCATTTCATAATGCTATCGGCGATTCTCATTTAAACAAAAAAAGCGGTGGAGTTTGGAAAAGCAGCCAGGCTGCTGATAGAGCGGCCCTTGTTCAGGATTACCTCAAGACGCATGATTTATTGAAAGCAAAATTGAAGCCAAAGGGACTGTTACTTGGTGCGGCTATTCCTTCTTGGTGGGATGCGTATTATGGTGATCCTATAAGTGCAACTTATAAAGGGAAATATCAGGACATTTTTCGCCATTTAAGTGGAATTGTTAACGAAATTCATTTTATGGCTTATAATACCGACCCATTGAACGTAAAAAGCCGAGTTGACACAAAACTGCAATATTTGAGCAAATATACAAAAGTTAAGGCTTGTGTCGGTTTGGAGACTAATTCAGATGTAGGTGAAACTGTTAGTTATGGCGATACACCTGGCAAAAATTCCAAGAGAGCGTTAATGAGAGACATTTCCAAATTAGAATCATTATTGAAAATCTTTACAGCTTTCAAAGGAATTTGTATACATGATTTTGATGGATTTTTAGCCTTACGCAAATAATAAAACATTTTTGAGATTTTGTTGAAAGCCCAAGGGAATAAGCAATCATTAACCTCATATTGACGTCGCCAATCGTGAGCCGTCGATATCGCAGTTTCGAATGATATCCATCATCAAGGACATCTGATTGGAAACGTCCTCCTTTTGCCAATTTGCAAGCCCGTTTTCATCACACTCTAGGTCACGGCCATTTCTGAATTCGGTATAAATACCAGAGACTTCTTCTAGATTACTTATGTTATTAAGCAGATACTTATGGCTATGGACCACTGAAGATATTGTTGGAAACGTGGCCAAAACACAAGAATTTGTCAAAAATTGTAAAGACTACAATGTGAAGAATGTCTTTATGTTTATGGCACCCAGCAGATATGACGCGCTTGCAGATGGTCTCAAATTATTGATCTCAAATTTGAATCGTGCGAATATTAAAAGCTGGAGCTTGGATGGAAGAAGAAGTTATCTCTCTGATTCTGATGGTCCTGAGGCATTACTGACGGGAGTGAAGAACATGTTAAAATATAACGAAAATGCTGCAGATGATGAAAAATTTGTTGGTTTCCAAACAGATTTGGAAATTGTGGATATTGATGGTTACAAACCAACATTTCACAATGCTCTAGGAGACTCTGAATTGGACAAGAACAGTGGTGGAGTCTGGAAAGATAGTCAAGCTGCAGATAGAGAAGCACTGGTCGAAGATTGGCTAAATACCCACGATTTGATTAAAGCAGAGCTCAAATCTACTGGTGTATTATTGGGTGCCGCGATTCCTTCATGGTGGGATGCTTACTATGGGGATCCAATCAGTGCGACCTATAAAGGCGAATACCAGGATATTTTCAAGCATGTAAGCAATATTGCAGATGAAATACATTTTATGGCATACAATACTGATCCAGAAAATGTCAAAGGCCGAATTGACTCAAAACTACAATTTTTAAGTGAATCCACTAAAGTTAAAGCGTGCGCAGGTCTAGAAACCAATGAAGGAAATGGAGAAACAGTAAGTTACGGCGACAATCCCGAGAAAAACTCTAGAACAGCCATGATGAGGGACATCGCCAATTTGGAGAATCTATTAAAAGGATACTCAGCATTTTCTGGGGTTTGCATTCATGATTTTGATGGATTTATGTCATTAGGAAATTAAGCAAAATAAAAAGTTTCAAAATTCATGGATTTTTATTTAGAACAACAATTATTTTACCATGGTGAGTCTCCACCAGAAAAGGAAGGAGGGATAGAATTGCCTAGTCAAGAATCATTGACACCTAGCCATTCAGTTTCTCAAGTTGCCTTGAAGGCCTATTTAGCAGGGGAACTTTCTCCATACTCTAGCCCATCTAGTGAAGCAACTGAATTGTTCGACCTGGAATTATTGAGAGAAGCAAAAAAAGAAGAAAGAAAACAAAAAAGGGCAGTCACTATTGGTGAACAACCGATTGTTAAAATGGCACAAAAATCTCAGAAAAAGTCGAAAAAACCAAGACAGCTACCAATGCTACAATCGAGTAACGTAACTAAAAAAAGGCTTACTTTAAAATCTGTGGGTGTATTTTCAAAAGCAAAAATAAGCAATAAAAAACCGCTAGACCTTCACAAGCTCTCAGAAGGAAAAGGCTTAGATCAAGAAATTGAGATGGAGGTTCTCAATCCAAAGAATACGCCTACTTTGAAAAAATCTTCTACTGTTAGCCAGATCAATTCTTTAGAGATTTTACAAAATACTACTGATGTCATAACTCTCCCAACCACAGCAAAATCTTCAGAAAACTGTCTAAGCCCAAACTTGAGCCATAAATCCTTGAATGACGTTCTCAACAAAAACTTTGATCCCATGATACATGAATTAAGTGCTTTTCTTTAGACAAAAATTCCACTTCAATAAAATAAAGCTCGCTAACATATCTAGTCAGATAATTTTATGAGCATCGAGCTAGAATCGAATTATTAATACCTCATTTTATAAATTTTACGGGTAAAAAATCAAGAAACAATGGAGGTGTTGTATTATTTGTTTAGGAATCAATACAACAAAATAAAAAATTTTGCCAACAGTTTACTTCTTTCCTTCCTAATGCCTGAGAAAATTCAAAAATGAACTGATTATAGATTTTACGATTTCAGACACGTCAAACAATCGGAGATGATTTTCATGATTTTATTGGGTTTCTGCGTTGAAATCAACTCTACTGTTTCTCAGCTATTTAAGTATAGTAAATGGCTTCAAAGTTCCATACAGTTTCGGATGGAAGAAGAGCAAGGTTTGACAGAATATTTAGAAGATAAATACAAAGAATTAACTGCCTTACACTCCACAGTGGATCATGCAATATTTCTGGTAGTTAATGCAACCGGGTTTAAAGGTCTGAACCAGAATATTCCCTTGGAGGATGTTGATTCAATAATAAGGAGTGCATCGGTGATTCGATCGTTTTTAGATAAAAAGGTAGGTTCACAAAATCCACAATTAGGCGATTTGATGGACGAAATTAAAAAGACTGCTGACAGTATCGATGATAAAATACAGACTGATGATTTTAAAAAGAAATTAAACGATGGGCATGAATTATTGACACTTGTTAAAAATGATAATATTTTAATAGACAAGGATGACAATGAATACACTGTCCGCAAATTCAGTGATTTTACTTATTTCGAAGATATTGATTTATTGAATGACATCATCGTTTTATTCGTCTTAGCAACTGGAATTGGAATTTTATTTAGTGTTCTAAAATTACCCATTTTTCTTGGGCATCTTCTAGCCGGTGCACTGTTGGGGCCATATGGGTACAATATGATCAACTGTATGGTACAAGTAGAAACCTTAGGACAATTGGGTGTGTTGTTGATTTTATTCGCACTTGGAATGGAATTTTCATTTGAAAAAATTCAAAAAATTTGGAAAATAAGTTTAAATACCAGTATGGGTCTTATATTAGCTTGTGCTCTAGGTGTCATATTATTTAAAAGTCTTTTACAATTAACAATTTTAGAGTCATTTTTAATAGGTTTAAATATTTCACTTTCGTCGACTATTGTCGTTTTAAAATTTATGAGCGAAGGTGAAATGGAAGAATGCGGTAAAATTACTATAGGCATATTAATCAGTCAAGACATAATACTTTCTATTTTATTATCTATTTTACCTATATTTGCGGAAAGTAGTTTTTTTATGTTATTGTTTAGCTGCATCAAATTATTTGTCTTGATTACTGTATTTTACGTCGCTTGTTATATATTGCGTAGGCCCGTGCTTCTATTATTTAACTTTGTACAGCACAGACAAGATGTCAAATTGCTCAGCATAGTGGGCTATGCGTTTGTTATGGCTAGACTGGGACTTATTTTAAATTTGAGCAGTGAGTTGGGCTGTTTTGTCGCTGGATTTTTACTCAGTTTTGACAAGAAATTAAGTCACGATTTATTTAAAGTCATTGATCCCATTCGGGATTTTACCAGCTGTTTGTTTTTCGCAAGTATAGGCTTACAGCTAAACTTTCAATTTTTATACAAGGAGTTATTAATTGTGACTTTATTCAGTGTCGGCGCAATAGTCATCAAATTCTTTTACATATTTCTCAATAATATATTCCTCCATGACGTCCATCAGCGGGATGCTCTGGTAATAGCCATTAGATTGGCCCAAATAAGTGAATTTTCCTATATGCTCATGGCTAAAACAAAAACACTTAATCTTCTTAGTAGGGAAATATATCATTTAATTGTTGGTGTGACCACAATGACATTAATACTTAATATTGCTATTTCAATGTTTTTTAACAAATATGTTTTGAAGCAAGATATCTACCAATATAAATTAACGACTGTTCGGGTGAAGGAACATAACCGGAGAGCTCGTGTTACGATCTACGATCAAAACTTTGATTACTAATAAATCATTGATTTAGCAATAATTAGCCGTCATGACTGGATGGTCTGTATTTAAACCCTTGCGATTTGAATTTCCTTTGATTCAACTGGTGCATTATGGGCTTCGACAACCAGTTACCTGATTTTAATGCTTCTACACATTGATCCATCATAAGCCAAGAGGGTGGATTAAGATTATTTCGGTCTTGCAAATTCTTTTTGCCAAATAGTAGTTTGTCATTTAAAGTACCATTGTAAACAGGATCGAATATGTGAAAGTCTAAGTGCATTAATTTTCCAGTGAAAGGGTCTAAAAAATGATTCGAATGGCACTCGGACTCATTCCATTGATGAAAAATACTGAACAAACGAATTGATGCTACTGGTTGACCAAAGTTATTGCACGATCTCATCAATATTCCGATGGCCCCAGCATCGTAGGTATAAAATTCTCCTTCTCTATTATGCATTTGTGCCATATGCAAAAAGTAAGCCAGACTAGCTCCCAAAGATGAAGGTATCACTCTATCGTAATTCAAGAAGGGCCTCAATATAGCATTTCTTTTCAATAGAATATCTGTCATTTGTGTTGATGTAAAAGAAAACATTTTCTGGACATTTTGCCAAGTTATGCTTTTCTTATTTCCAAATTCGGTCCAAAATTGAGGATAATTTTCGTTTGAAATAGAAAGGCTTTGGACTAATTTGCAATTTGTTATAAATGAAGGATCTACATTTAATTTTTCAAAATAATGTAAAAATATAATCTCGGAGTAATGGGAATATCCTTTAAATCCAGTAAGTTTAAGAGCATTGTTTAGCATAAATCTAGTGGCTTGCATTTCGAAAGACTTGAGCTTAGAGCAATATTTGATAAAATTTTCAAGTCCTTCAAGTGGCAATCGAATGGCAGAATAAGAATCTAATACGTTCGAAAATGCTGTAGTGTCAACATTCTGATGTTTTTTATATTGCTCAATTAATTTTGGGTATTTTTTTTCAGCGTACAATTCATAGATTTGTAACGACCACTTTTTTGATTTTATATAAACAGGGACATTTTTATCCAACAACTCACCGGCTTTTGCTTTAGAAATGGCTCTGAGGCAACAGTAGAAGTGGTTGATGTCATGACTAGATTTAAAGTCCTTCAAACCATCTAAATAAACTGATTTGTTAATCTTAAATATTAATTCCAAGCTTTGAGGGTGGGTGTATTGTAATTTCGATACATAGTCACCTTCTAATACTTGATCACAAGAATGTTGAAGTATCCGTAGGCTTTCAGGTCTATGTTTAACGAATGCGTGAACCGCAAATATTCTTTGTTTGTTCACCGTCAAATCATCCTTCAAATTGTTATATAACTCCAAATAACGGACAGATTTGCTTTTTTTGAACTCTTGAATATAATTGTAAATTGCAGTTTCCAGCTTGGTCTTCTTGATAATAGTTTCCAGTTCTTGCAATCGATATGACCTTGGAAAATCAGTGATGGATTCTAGAATGCTTGTTATATTTTCACTCGTTATTACTGAATTCACAACTGGCTTTTTCACTGCATTTTTTGCCATTTGTGCACATAATACAGCAGAGTTTGCAAAGCCTGCAAAACCCATCTCCTTTCTTTTGAATTTTTTTGGCTTGTGAGGATGGTAATTTAAATGAAAATAATCAGTTTAAAATAAAAATTCATTTATGCTCGATGAGCAAAATTGAGTATATCTCTTGACCTTGCGAATTTTTTCTGACAATGGATTACAATTTTGGATCACGATTGGCAAAGCTGCTTGATCCCGAGATAAAATTTGAACGATCAGAAGCAAAGCTAGATATTCCAGAGTTGAATATGGAGCTTCGGGACTTTAATGTATCAGAGAATGATCTTAATATTGATTTAGAAAGCTTTCAAGAGTTCAACCAAAAATTTGAGGATATTTCCGAAAAATTGAAAGTTTGGAAAACCTATCGCCAGAGAGTCGCGTCTGTAAGGGAGTACATCATTGATCATACCCATTGATTGTTTGGCCAGCGGTTACCTCTCAGAAATCCTTTATAAATCTTGGCCAATCAAAGTAGCAGCCAGGTCTTTTGTATCCTGCGTTTCTCTATTTGAATAGACTCACTCTCTTTTGAAACTCTCATGGCTATTCAACCGACTCGAGATCCAGATAAACAGCGTGAAGCCTATTATACTTTGAAGAAAGTAAGTTCCATATTGAATAGCAATTTTTAATTTAATAAATAGAAAAATACCGAAATTTATTTCTAGTAATAACTTGATCAATAGTTTTGCACATGAAATTTTACGTGGCAACTCGAGTTTGGCATTGTTAAACCCATAGTTGATTTTTTCGTAAACCATAGAAGTCAAATGTGGCGAAAAATCATACTATATAAGTTTACCCACATTTAATGTTCAATATGTTATTTACTCTTATCTCAGCAGTTGACTATTTGGTCCAATACCACCCTGAAGCTAATGTGCAAGCAGATATTGTTATCGGAGACTTCAAGGCTAGTTTGAAATCAATTTCTCCTGACCAAAAATTAAGAATGCTCAAAGATTCTAGAGTTAAAAGAATCGAACAAAACGGCAAAGTCAAAGCAAGTGGTGTACAGAAAGGTGCAACTTGGGGTATCGATAGAATTGATAGCCGAACTGGAATCGACCAAACCTACAATTATGTAGACTCTGCTGGCAGTGGCGTTACCGCATATGTCGTAGATACCGGAATCTACACAGCACACCCTGAATTTGAAGGAAGAGCAACATTCGGATTTGATTCTACTGGTGAAGGTAAATTTGACGGAAATGGACACGGAACCCATGTGTCTGGAACTATTGGCGGCAAAACCTACGGTGTTGCTAAGAATGTCCAATTAATTGCAGTCAGAGTTTTGGATACTGAGGGAAGTGGTACTTATGAAGGTGTCATTCAAGGAATTGAATGGGTTGTAAAAGATGCTGTTGCTAACAATAGAACAAAGACATCTGTCGCAAATATGTCACTCGGTGGCGGTTATTCTAAAATTATCAATGATGCTGTTAAAGCAGCTGTAGATGCTGGTGTTATTTTTGTTGTTGCTGCAGGAAATGAGTCTGATGATGCTTGTAATTCAAGTCCAAGTTCAGAGCCAAGTGCAATCACTGTCGGGGCTACCAATGTAAATGATGAGGTATCATATTTCAGTAATTATGGTAAATGTGTAGATATCAATGCACCTGGTGAGGACATCACTTCCTCTTGGAATGATGGTAAAACCGAAACTATCAGTGGAACATCGATGGCCACCCCACATGTTGTTGGTGTCGTTGCTTTGTATTTGGGTGAAAAAGTCGAAAATGTAGCTTCCGTTCTTCAAAAGGCTGCAACCAAGGGAAAATTGACAAAACTTGGTAGTGGTACTCAGAATTTGCTTCTTTTTAATTCACCAGAGGTACCAGCTTGTGAAAAGAAATGGTACTGCTTTGTTCCTCAACTTCCTGGTTGTGACTGTTAGAGAATAAATAGATTTTATAGACAAGATAGCAGTTTTCCAAACGTTTCAATAATTGAAATAATACTTTTCGATAAAAATCAAAGATTTCTCAAAGTCCGATTTGATTTATCTTGCGATAATAATTTAAGCCACTTGAATTACTTGTCATGAAAAAACAAGAATTAATTGGTGACTACCAACTAGTTAAGAAAATCTTCTCGGGAAAGACTAAAGATCCCATTACGTGTCAAAACTGGTTTCTATTTGTTGAGACTACCTTTACCACTGAAAATAGTCTTTGTTATGTGGAAATTTGTAAATTTACCGAAATCTATCACAGAGAATGTCAAAAAATCAAATTGAACTCTCAAATCACAGAGGAAATCCTTGTAGTAGGGCCAGTCCCAGGTATGCAAGATTTCAACTGCGATATTAAAAGCGAGGACGAACTTAAGCAATGGGCCGAGACCATATGTTCTAAAATTATCAATAAGTTTGTAAAAACCGGAGCTGAAATGGAAATCAATATCAGCTCAAAAGCAAGAGAGGAATGTTTGGCTCAGATCAAGGCTGGACGATTTCACCCTTTGAATTTTGTTGACATTCAGAAAAGTGTTCTTGATGATATTGTTGGAAATGATTTGACCAAATTTAAGCAATTTGCTTTGGATCAGAATATACAAATTCAGCATCGTCGCTGGAGATTGGTAGGTGCCTTAGTTTTCCTTATGTTCAGTGGTGTGTTTTATGGGTTTGTCATGGGATTTCAGGTTGAGCAATACTATCGATTGTTGGGTCTTCCACTTCTCTATGAATTTGTCATATTTTATTTTCAATGGAAAATGAAATTCTGTGTCGTCTTTGCAGCCAAGAAAAAGATAAATACAAACGGATACCAGGGAGTTCCAGTTGAAGACGAGTATGTATGTGAATATCAGGCCCAAAGAGCCAAGAAAATCAGAAAAAAGTCAATGTTAATTGCTTTGATTTTGTATATCATTCTCTTTGTAGTACCACCATTTAAATGGCAATAAATATTGACATAAACATTCATTTTCAACATTCTAATCTACGACCTAGCTCGATTTACGGCAAATGTATAGAAAAATATATTTTTTTTGAAACAAATTTCATTGAATGAGTACGAGTCCTTCTACATCAGCTCCTGCAATTGGTCTTTCAAACCTACCAAATCAATTGCACAAAACATCAATGAAAAGAGGCTTTGATTTCACTTTAATGATCGTAGGTGAGAGTGGGCTTGGAAAATCCACTTTGACAAATACTCTGTTTAACAGCATTTTATATCCACTTAAGGAGCCACAACCACTTACTAAGCTAACTCCAAAAACAATACAGCCACAAGTATTAACGGGAGTACTTAGCGAGAAAAATGTCCAACTCAGACTTAACATTATAGATACTCCTGGCTTCGGAGACTATATTAATAATGAAGAATGTACCCGTCCGTTAATTGAAACAATTGATGGCAGATTTGACCACTATTTGGAACAAGAAATGAAGCCAACCAGGAACAAGGTTGCTGACACCAGAATTCATGCGTGCATCTATTTTATTCCCCCAACTGGGCATTCTTTAAGACCCATTGACATAGATTGTATGAAGCAGCTTCACGAAAAAGTCAATTTAGTTCCTGTTGTTGCAAAGAGTGACATTTTGACAAAAGAAGAATTGCAAGGATTTAAAGCTAGAATTCTCGATGATATTACTAGTAATGGTATTAAGGTTTTTCAACCTACAACCTATGATTTTGACGATGAGCAGACAAAAGGTGAAAATTTAAATATTTTGAAAGCTATTCCATTCGCAGTTATTGGAAGCAACCAAGTTATTAAAAAAGATGGAAAAGAAGTAAGAGGACGTCAATATCCTTGGGGATCAATTGAAGTTGAAAATCCAGAACATTCAGACTTTCATTTGCTTAGAAGTTTGCTTATAAAAACTCACTTGGAAGAACTTCGAAGTCACACAAATGATGTTTTATATGAAACTTACAGAACACAAAAATTGCTCGCCCTAGGAAAAGAGCAAGAGTATGTGCCTAAAGATATCAAGTAACTTTTTATTTATCTAGCCCTCTTGTCAGTTTAGAAGAGCAACGTCATCAGCATGAAGCACGACTTGCTAAAATGGAGAATGACATGAAGCTTGTATTTCAACAAAAAGTCCAAGAAAAAGAAAGTAAACTTAAACAATCAGAAGATGAATTATATGCACGTCACAAAGAAATGAGAGAAGCGTTGGAAAGACAAAGACAGCAATTGGAAGCCGACAAAAAGAAACTAGAGCAGCAACTAGTTAGCAGTGGTGGAGCCCCAAAAGATGACAAAAGCGGTAAGAAGAAGGGATTCAGAGGCTTGTAATAAATCAATCTTGTGACTTGACAAAGCATCAAGGCTGATTTCTGCATGCTAAAAGGCAAAACATGCAGGTCTGATTATAATCTGAAAAGTAACTATCGAACTGCTAAATAAAATTGAGAGCAAAACAATTAGGAGATCAAAAATTATGAACCCCCGAAACAAATGTCTCAGTCATTAGAATCCCTAGTCACACGCCTTGAAAAAGTAACAGAAAGATTAGAAAAGACAGCCAACAATTCCGGATCAAGTGCACCTCAAAATGCTCCTCAAACATCCGTCGGGGGATCATCCCAAATGGTAGATCAATTTGAAAAGATCTCAAACCAAATGACAGGAGAATCCCTTAAATTTGCCAACGCATTAGCTGATGAGCATCTCACCCGCACAATTCAGATCTTTCAGAGTGCATCCCAGTATACCATCAACTTGTTGAATGCTACATTGAAGTTCTCTAAGCCTTCAGCACAAGCTTTTCCACAGTTATTAACCCCAATTACCCAATTTGCATCTGATTTACAATCTATCAAGTCTAACTACCCAAAGAAACAGCCTTTGTTTAATGTTGTTTGTGCATTTATTGAGGGATATAATGTTTTCGGATGGGTTTCAATTAGTCCAACACCAGTCCCATTCATCAATGAAATGAAAGATGCTATGTCATTTTATAGTAACAGAGCATTTAAAGAATTTAAAGATAAGGATGAAACTGTAATTAATTTATTGCAAGGATTTAACACCTTTATTACCGAATTAGCCCAATTTGTAAAACAATGGCACACCACTGGATTAGTTTGGAAAGGTTCCAAAGAAATGGGAGCTAAAGATATGGAAGAATTAAAATCCCATGCTCCATCTGCTAGCCAAAGTAGCAGTCAACCTAAATCTACAAATGTGCAACCAGCAGCTACTGCGCCAACACCAACTGTTGCACCATCTACCACCGGATTATTTAGTGAATTGAACAAAGGTGGTGCTATCACTAGTGGATTGAAGAAAGTTGAAAAATCACAAATGACACATAAAAATCCTGAACTCCGTGCTAGTGGAGTCGTAAAATCCAAGGAAGAGACTGGTCAGCCAACAAGTGCACCCCAAGTTTCTGCTAAGGCTGCAGTGAAACCACCAGTTTTTGAATTGCAAGGGTCAAAATGGGTTGTTGAACATCAAATGAACAACAAAAACATTATTATTGAGAATAGCAATTTAAAACAAGTCGTTTACATCTTCAATTGCCACAATAGTATTATTCAAGTTAAAAACAAAGTCAATTCAGTCACTTTGGACAACTGCAACAAAACTTCTGTTGTTGTTGATTCTGTGGTCAGTACATTGGATACTGTCAATTGCAAATCAATTCAGCTTCAAGTAATGAAGAGTGCACCAACTGTATTCAATATTTATTTAGATTGCCATTAACAAGACCGATGGATGCTTGTTGTATTTGGGTGAAGACATGGATAGTGAAATATTCAGCAGTAAACATTCTGAAGTGAATATATGTTATACACACAAGGGTGAAGTTGTCGAAAAGGCTATGGTTGAAATGTTTAAAACTGTCGTAAAAGATGGTGGATTAGTAACTGTCCCAGTTGAGCATTCTGCTTAGAAAATAAATCGGTGACTTTTTGAAATTATTGATTCTTATTCGATTCCCACTTGAATTACAAATTTTTTTTAAAAAATAGTCCTCAAATTTTTGACACAAATTGTTTGAATTGAGGTGTTGCAAAAATTACAAAAGAGAAAAGGAAGCCTTTATCGAATTAATTATAAGTCAGAAATTATAAATTTAGCTATAAGGCAATCTCGATGATGCACGATAATCCAATTTAGTCATCGCGAAAAGTCAAGCCACGACCAATGAAAGAGTCGGAAAACCACTATATAAACCAGAGCGACCCGTCTTCCAAAATGCGACCCAAAATAGCACTTTACTCTACTTTAATAATGTTGGTAAAAAGCCAAAGCAAAATTGATAAATTGCAAACCCTAGCACCACAAAAAGACTTTGAGAGGCAATGTGAAGAGTTGGAAGCAAAATACATCCTCCTTGCCTACAAGAAGACCATGGCTGGCCTTAATGACTTTGTGGACGAGTATATGGAAGCAAAATATAGAAACCCTTTTTTAGTGGAGGTCCCAGAAACTTTTGACGAGATTGTGAGTCAATCCAATGAAGTCGAGGAAGCAAATAAGCCTCTTGAAAGTGCAAGGTCTACCTCCTTTCAATTCAGTTTTCACAAATTGTTCAATACTATGAAAGCCAAAGCAGTCACACTGATGAAGAAGAAGGACTCAAAAGAGTGCTCACCTGTTTGTAGCCAAGAATTAAAGCATTCTAATAGCTCGTTACTATCCAAAATTAATTTTAAATTGTTCAATAGAAGAAACTCTGCAAATGCAACCAAAGTTTGTAGCGCGGAAATGCAAACCGAGGACATTGCAGAAGCAGTAAAAGTAGCACCTAAAGTTCTTGTTTGTTGTGCTGAGATGCAAACTGAGAATCTGAGTGAACCAAGCCAGCCTACTCTTCTTTTGAACACCTTGCGTACACCTGAGGCCCAATTGTTGCCACCACCACCGCCACCACCACCCCCAATCTTTCAGACTTCGGTGCCAAAGTTTGTGGTTGTGAAAAGAGAAAAACTGGGAATTATCCCAGGAAAGACCGACGAACATGACAATCTTGTCGAAGAACTTAAAAATTATTTAAAATCAAGATATGTGGAATGATCGTAAAATAAATCTTTTTTCTCGATGATTTTTGTTTTATAAGAAAATAAAAGCAGATAATTTGTTGGATGCTTTTCAAAAGTCATTGTATAATTCAGCTGGCAGAACTTAGTTCTCCGCGATACAAACGATGGAAATTTAAATTCAAGCTCGATCAATTTCAAATCTCACTAAGCGGTAAAATTTTCGAACAGACTTTATTTGGGGCTGACAAGTTACTGGGCCAATCAAAAATTTGAAATGTGGACAGACATCTACTTCAATAAGCCACTTTTGAAATGTCTTCATATAAGGGTGTCGATGCTGGTTTTTATATAGCTTTTGGAGCGTCAATTTGTGCCAATCTACAAGGTCTTGTTCTTTCTCCAGCACTTTTACAAAGATCATGGAAAAGAAATCTTCCAGTTGTTTTCTCCAATATATGCTTCATCATCAGTAATTGGGTGGCATTTTACGAAAACACTATGGAATGCAGTACTTCTGTCTATGTGTCGGAATTGTTTATGGTACTTGGGTCATTATTTGAAGTATTAGCTCCATTAACACGTGCCTATCCATTGTTTAGCGACAAGGTCAAAAAAATGATGTTGGCTTTGATCTTTTCGGTGACTGTGGCTGAATTCACTTCACTGGTTTCATTGAATTACGACTGCGAGGGAGAAGAGACACAATTTCCAAATATTTTGGTTAATATGCCAAGCGAAGTTATTTCTCACATTTTGGGAGTTGCAATCTACTTTCTGGCATTTTCAAAAATCATTGCTTTGGTAAATAGTAGCTCTTTCTCGAAAGAAAATGGAAGAATGCAACTTTTGAAATCTATCAGTTTGTGGAGTATGTATGCCGTCATTGGAATTAAAGTTGGCACTCTCATTGGCTTTTTATTCGATGGTGACAGTGATAATGAAGTAGAAATGGCAATGAAGTCTAATCTGGTGATGGTGTTGATAGTTTCTCAACTTACACTAGAATTAGCAAATAAGGCTGCTGGAAAACCCGGAAATAGCCAAGACAAATCTGATAAAGGAGTCTCTGCTGAGCAGTCAGATAAAACCACAAAGAAAGAAGTGGCAAAGTGGGGAATCATGGAAAAGGAAACAGCCTGATTCAATAAATATATAAACTATAAACATTCTGTATATTTAGTCACATGTACGTGAAAGCTGCTTATGGGATTTTTTTCGTCTGAAATAAAGTGGTTGCATTTCTAGATTCTTTTTTGGTATTTCAAATTTTCAATGATAATTGCTCTCGTGAAATGAACAAAAATAAGCCAAGATGTACAAGGTCTTGATGCAATTTTGTCCAAAAGACCACAAATATCATTGTCGCCGTTTGTAATACCCAAAAATCAGCGTGTGAAATATAAACTGAGCTGTTGTACAACATACATGAAAACGATCCAATCATAATTATTGTTGATGACCCCCTCAAATTATTTAACCCCGCGAGGTCCACTTCCAGTTGCTATTCGTAATGTACCTGCTACTCATTAATTTAAACGCTCTGCTCTCACTGACGGTGGCCCCTTTAGAATTTCAAACTCAAAACGGGACAAAACAGCCCATCTATTCTGTGAGATTAACTGGATTCAACCCGAATGACATTGTTCAGTTGTCCGCTAATATTGATACGTCAGTTTGCCAGTCAAGTTGCTCGGATTTAAATACATCCACACCACAGTCTATTAATCCGATAAATAACATTTTGTCATTCTACACTCCCATTATATCACAATATTTAATATTCCACTTATACTATAATGCCAATGGCACCAATGCGACAAGAGTTTATGAGATCCATCCATTTGGAACCTCATTATCAATGATGCAGCAATCTGCAGAAATCCCATCCACTTTGAAACCCATTCTATTGAATTTGAATCAATTTCACAAACACACAAATCACATCCATAAGAGAGATCAGCAAACAAAGTATGATCCAAACATTAATTCCATTGATCATCATCCAAATAATTTTCAATCCACTCTTTTTAGGGTGAAAAATGCGACCGATATCCCTAATTCTGCTCATCAAAATGGACTATCAAGAGCATTCCATGCAATGGTACATTTTATTTCGAAAATTGGACATACATTCATTGGATTTATCAAATCTATTGTACTTTTGTTTAATTGGCAAATGTACACAAATATTATTCATTTTCAACTATATTATATTCAAGGTGCGTTTGAAACAATGTGGGTCCAAGCACCAGTTGCACAAACCCAATTTAGCAGCTTTTTGGATAAGTTGAAATACAATAATTCTAATTCAATCAATAATGCGCCAAATTTCACACAAATCAAAGAGACCCACATTACCGAGAATGTTGAATTAGATGGGCCCAAAAATGATCCAAGAGCATTGTTTGTAAACGACCACGTCATTAATCACGTGAATGTGTCCTCGAAATTATCCAATTTATTTCACCATCCTTTAAATATGATCAAGAGTCTGTTTTCGAATGGGAATGTAGATGTCTTGAATTCACCTGTGGAATCCACCTTGAAGTTCAAATCTCTGTCTCTTTTACAATCTGTGTCAAATTCTACTTTTCCGCTGATGAAAAGTTTTCATGAATCTATGATGGATATTCTACGAATGCCACTTGGCGACCTTCCAATTTTAAATATCTTCAGAAATATATTTGGCTCCAAAAGATCGCAGCCAATAATTGCTGATCATTATTCAAATCCCTTGCAAGTGAATCTGTTAAACATTCTACTGTTATTTGGGGCTATTCAGTCTCAAGTACTCTATGCGGGGATTTACCATGCACCCATGATAACAAAAGAAGATTTAAAAGCAATTTATAAATCACCCACTATTCATCATATGCCCCACACTTGGCTACATGGTCTTGGAGAAGGGACTGTTACCGAAATGATTCACAGAGAATACAGAATCAAATGCATCGTGGACTGGATACCCAAGCACTCCGTTTTAACTATGTTAGAACTGTCTGGATTTCAGTTAATAATCACACCTATGTATATAACGTCAAGCATGTTCAGCCAAATTACTAGTCAAATATTATATGTTTTGGAAACTTTTTTAATTATTCCATTTGCGTATCCACTTGATTTCTTGCAATGGAAATCTTCACAAAAATTGCCGTTCAACACTATGGCCGCAATTTACGGAAATATCTACCCTCCGTATTACACCATGTGGTATTTATGGCATTTGACTTGTATATGGCATATGACTCGTCCTTTATTCTTTATTGCTGAAAACGTGTTGAATGCGCGTGCTTTGTCGAATGGGTTGGCAAACCAAATTAGTAGAATTGTACCAAGCAATATTTTAAAATCTTTTACATCGATGTTTGTCAAATCTGCTGGTTCATTATTGTCTATGAATACATTTCACAAAGTCAAGGGCGTTTTAATGGCAATACCTCAAATTTGGTGTGTTCATGAAATGACGCATGATTTATACGCTGCTATAGACATCAATAACCCAGTGCATCGTGCGCATTACACTTTCAACGCATTTGCGTGGTGGATGGACACATTGAGCATGCTAATGGGGATGGTTGGAAATGAATTGCGAATGATTTTACCACTTATTGGAAGCGGCATGAGTCGCTTAAAGACTGTTGGCCAGAGCATTAAAGGATTTAATAACAAGTTGGAAAGTGTCATCAATTTATTTGCTACGGGTAGATTCTTAGATTTGGCTGAAATTACAGTTGTAGCTCTAATGATTGGCGGTTATTTTGTGCGAACCACTTTCATGATGCTGAACGGAATACCGGGTGTATTTGTTTATTATGATAGCGAGTACGTGGATGAAATTAAGTCAAACAAAAAAATAGATTTACCGGAACTGAATTACATTAAAAAATAAATTTTGTTTGGTATCAGGGTGATTTTATTCCAATTGCAAATGTATTTTGAGAGTTTTCAAATTATATAATTTCTATTTATTGTCTTAAAAATATACGCGACTATCTTTTTTCGCTACTTGCGGCTCAAAGTTGATTTCAAAGGAGACACTTCCTTTCGTGGATGTTTTACAACAATCATCTATTGTCATCTTGGGTAGGCTTGGCGGTACAGAATCTTTGGTCCTGAATGAATGGTTATTGTGTTGATTCATTTCAGTGTAGTTTTCCATAGGCAATTTGGGTAAACTCGATGGTCCGAAACCAGCATTTCGCTTATATGAAGGTTTTGAGAAGCGGCGATAAATGATATTATCTTCAGATGTTTTCAAGGCTTCCAAGTTTTCCAATTTTGGATAGACCTTTTTGTTATAAATTTTTTCTGGCTCGACTTTGCGTCTCTCTAATGGTGCAGCCAATGTTGATAATCTTTTATCATTCACTATAGTTTTCCTGTGCTCTAATTGCACTTGAAATGGGGACTCTTCAAGCACCCTGACATGTACTTCTTGCTTTTGAAGTCCTTTGGCTAGTCTGGCCATTTCTAATTTGCGCAAATAAGATTTTTCTACTTCATCTTTGTCTTTGTTGCGTACTTGAGAGGGCTCAATTAGTCGACGCTCTAATGGCACTGACATCAAGTCGAATTTTTCAATACACTTAGTCGTCTTCTTCACAAGCTTAGGTACGAATGGCATTTCTTCTAATACTTTAACTCGTGGTAATTTAGCTGATGCTTTCACTTGCTTGCATCTGGCAATCTTTTCCAAATAGGCTTTCTCCACAACCTCTTTGCTCTTGTTAAGTACCAATGCAGGGTCTACAAGTCGTCTTTCTAGTGGCACAGACATGTCATCAAACTTCGAAAGACATTTAGTTGTCTTTTTAACTAAAATAGGCTTGAATGGCTCCTTTTCCAATGCCTTTACTCGAATCTTGCGTTTCTTTGTCACAGTTTTGGGCTCTAATGGTTCCAGGATTATTTTGCTAGAGTCACGCTTTACAGGTAAGTCAAGCACACTTTTGCTGGAACATTTTTGTGAGGCTGAATCTATTTTTGCTTTCAATTTAGGAATCTTGCTCTCAGAATGTGTCTTACACAAGCTCTCACCTTCCTTCTTTATTTGAACTACATTTGGTAAATAATGATGGCTCTTCGTCCATTTCAGTTCTGGATTTCGCCCCAATTCTAATTTTGATTCACTTTTTAATGTTTCCAAATCCATTTTAAGCTCCTTCATCAAGGATTTGTAACTCTTTTGTTTGCTTTCATTTGCCTTTTCTAAAAAATATAATTGTTTTTCAATTTCTGCTATTTTATCTGCTATCATAGGGATTGACCTAAATTTTTTAAGGCAATTTCGGATAAATACTTGGCAGCAATTAATTCAACACCCATAGGATAAATGTCACAGTATTTCGGCGCATTTTCAGACCATTATAAATGTTGGGCTTTTTAAAGAAACCACATTAAGCTATCTCAAAACTCCTGCGCTTTGAAACTTTTCATTTTTGTCTGCTCAATGTTGCAGATAATAAAACACCGGATTGATCTAAAGTGAACTCCATCTCTTTGACAGCAGTGGTAGAACAGAGAATAATTCAGATTCCTCAAAATAAAGTGGACTTTTTTAGAACAAATTTCTTTCAATTACGTTTGATTTATTTGTCAGCGAATATTTCTGTCAAAAGTAATCAGAAAAATCACGTTTATAGCTATTTACACCCGAGAAACAATTTTGATAAGTCGTTGGTCTAACGCCAGTTGTTCCAATATGTACGATTGTAAATAATTGGGATTTGCATACGGAAACCGAATTTGTTTATCTGGATCATGGAACCAAAAAATCACCCGGAAGGACTTTTGCTCTGCATCATTCATGACAATTCCAAATTCAACCGCATTTTATTACTTGAACTTCTGCAAAGTAAATTTGTTGTTCTATCGATTGAATACTAACTTCCTCTATAACTACAAATTTTTGCAAAGATGATCTGATAAGGATAACATAAATAATGCTTTCGGAGTGAAGAGGGCTCATAAAATGCATTTATTCCCAAAATATAATTGACAATATGTCCAAATAAGGTTGTCTTGGTAGCTGTGGCCCGCTATAGGCAATGTATATGGTAATGCGATCTTGCTGCCAAAACTTGTCATTCCCAAGTCCCAATGTATATGGTAATGCGATCTTGCTGCCAAAACTTGTCATTCCCAAGTCCCATTCCTTCTTCATCTGAACTACATTTGATATGTTTTGGACTATTGGTGGCTTGTTGCCTCTTTTGAGATCTGCTTATAACTCCATTTTTTGTTTTTAATCGCTTTTTGATGTTTCTTATTCCTGGAAGATGAAATGCTGTATGCTCTCATGAACTTCTCCCAAAAAAGGATCATTTTCTTCAACTTCGGCTGTTTTATGTCCTATAATAGATTGAACTAAATTTTTAAGGCAATTTCAATAAATTCTTGATGAAAAGGAAAGACCCATCCTCCTTGGTTTGCATTGGTGGCTTTGGGTCCTTTTAAGCTCTGATTTTGGTCCTAGATCAACATTTGAATCGCTTTTCAATGTTTCCAAATCCATACTAAGCTAGGATTTGTAGCTTTTTTGTTTGCTTTCATATGCCTCTTCTAAAAAGAATAGTTTTTTTTCAATTTCTACTATTTTTTTTCTGGTCTCATAGGGATTGACCTAAATTTCTTGAGGGTAAATTGTGATAATTCTTGGCAGCAATAAAATTACAACTGGATGTTAAATACGACCATCATGTGGTGTAGACTCAAAAGATTATAGTCCCTAGCTTTATTAGCAAACTCGTAAGAATCTAGCTCGAAACTTTCTCACTGAAACAAATCAAATATGTCTGCTCATATTTACAGATGAAGGCAGTACACGATTATGTTGGAGTAAACACGATCTATTTGTTGTGAGACAAAAGAGGCTTGCACCATTCCTCGAGATATTGTCACTGATATAGTTCCCCAGAAATAGCAATAGAAATTTGGCATTTTTTGGTGTTTTAGTTGCACTCTTCCTCGCATCAAATTTTTTGTTAAATTATTGGAAATCGGTGACTAAACCACGGCTTTATACATGCCATACATTATCTCATTATCTAATATGATCATTTGTTTAATGATTACACCATTTCCGCCCAAAAATGTCGCCATTAATTGAAATATAAGTTCGTGACAACTCGCCCTGGCATGTTATTGGCAACTTTATTACTAGCTACTATCAAAGTATTCCAGTCACATTTTGAAATAAATGGAAAAGCGACACTATTAAGAGGAGGATCGTTGCAATGGTATCGACTGCCCAAATCCGAATGGGAAGACAGATTATTAAAATTTAAGGCAGTAGGCTATAACATGGTGGAAATTTATGTCAGTTGGCAATACATAGAGCCTATACAAAATCAATTCCATTTAGATGATCTACAGGACTTTTTAGAAATGTGTAAGAGATACAATTTGTATGTTTATATTCGGCCAGGCCCATTTATTTGCAATGAAGAAAATGCGGGTGGTTATCCCAATTGGGTGATTGCTCAATCAGACAAAATTATTAATCCAGATAGTTTGGATGGCAAGTATTCTCTCAGAAGTGATGATTTGGATTTTTTGGTGATTGTCAAATCTTATTTTAAAGCAATTAATCGTATCATTAAGCCATTTCAGATTTCTCACAATGGCACTATCATCCTTTATCAAGTAGAAAATGAATTTGATTATTACATGCAATCACTGGATGTAGATAGATATGCGTGGATTAAAGATCACCCAGAGAGACCTTATAATCAAACGATCAATATCAATAATTATTTCAATCACTTAAATGAGTTTATTCGGGAAGATGGTATTGATGTGCCTTCAACGACTTGTCCTGGAACCTTGGAAATGCTTTCAATGCCTACTGACACCACCATTATCCCACTTCCAAACTATTATTCCAGCACAACTCAAATTGAAACTAATTTTTTAAACTATAAACTCGTTCAAAATCAGAATAAAAATTTGGTGCCTGCTGGGACTTCAGAGACATTCCGGGCCTCACATGCACTATCAAGAATGATACTGTCTGGAATGGATCTTGTTTCCCAATTCAACACTTTTGGGCATTTTGCGCATGGACATCACCACTCTACAATTTTACAATTATTAGGAATTATGACTGCAGCTGATTTGCCTAAGATGTTCCATCAGTTATTTCATCCACCATCTACTGGTAAAATCGTTGCGGTCCCAATTGCTTTATTTCCCTCCCAAATGGATTTAAATGGAATTGTATCACCAAGTGGTCAAATTAGGAATCAATTTTTTCATATTCATCTTTTAAATATATTTTACAACACTTTTGAGTACCTTATTGCACCTGTTAATATGCCTTATATCTCATATACCAACAAACGACTAAACAAAGCAAAACGATCCAACAAATTTCCAGTGAATGATGAGATATTTGTCAAAAGTTCAAAAGTCGGAGCATTGGATACCAATCGACATAGATTTATTAGCTGGATGCCATTGAATGCAAGCAGGATCAATCAAACCATCTTAATTGGAATTTTAAATCCTTCTTCTGAAGATATTGAATTACCACCCCATTCCATCCAAACACCAGATTTTGACTTTCCTCTAATTTCGAAAGTAACCATACCTTCTCAATACATCAATACACTCCAAATTCAATCCGATACAAAATATGATTCCACAGACACGATGTATGTCAGTCATTTAATTATAAACCTGATATTTATTTATCATTTTTATTTCAGTACAATCCCATTTACATATAAAAGATTACTGGAAAGCAATGAAAAGAAAAGCGGATTGATTGCGTTGCACAACAAACCAGACACGGAATATGAGATTTTAATGAATTTATTTGATATTCCTAAACCTAAAAATATTCCACTATATAAATTTAAAAAATCAGACTCATTCAAGGCAAAAGGAAACTATATTCTTTTGTATGGGTCTGTTAAAAATACTCCTGTTATTCATCATTTGCCAAATTTGACAATTTTAATTTTAAATACATTTTTAGCAAGTCGGTTGTACAATCACAAAGTTGAAAATAAGTCAATTGATTTTATTGGTGTAGATTTGTTACTTGGTGGTAAAATTGTGATGCTTGATATCATCAGGTCATTTTACACATTTCAGTTATTTGAAAAAGAGACAGATCTCATTAAGCTTAAATATCCTATATTATCCAGTGAAACGACATTGAATGGGATGCTGATTCAGTATGATTTACCTCGGTATTTTAGAAAAAGTGAATTTGAGATAAATGGACCTTTTCTAAGCGAGTTTTCTGGATTTACTGATTTCAGGTCATACAACTCACCGCTTCCTTACATTGAACAATTACAGCTAAATGTTACCAACGAAAGAACTGAATTAGATAGTCTGAATGGCCCGCTAAATGACTACACTGAATATTCTACTGACATCTCTGAAAATATTCAGAAAT
This sequence comes from Sanchytrium tribonematis, assembly GCA_018985235.1. NCBI lineage: Eukaryota > Fungi > Sanchytriomycota > Sanchytriomycetes > Sanchytriales > Sanchytriaceae > Sanchytrium > Sanchytrium tribonematis. The sequence goes on from JADGIG010000011.1 coordinate 26,938, forward strand.
TATTTGCCGACTCCAAAAAACCTAAGAAAGTGGTGCTTGTTTTTGAAAGGCTGGGTGATTTCGCTTGTTTTTACTTAAATGATAAGCCTCTGGAGTGTCGCACACCTTTGATGATGATGCACAAATTTGAAATTGATTCAAATCATTTTAATCTTAAGGATACTTCCAAGTATATTTTGAAGATAGTTGTATCTATTTGGGGTAGAGGCAATTTTATGTTTCCCAGTGGCGATTTGGGTCATATTCCTTACAAAAATAAGAAAATCAATACAGGAATACATTTTAATATGGTCATTCTAGCCTGTGACGGATTGAAAGGTGTATTTGGAAATACCACTTTAAATGGTTCACCTCTTAGGAAATTTAACGTGAGCTCAAAATTTGCCAGAGATAGCAGCAAATTGACAAGGCTTAACCAATACAGTAAATCTGATGCTCCGAGGAGCGTACAAGTAAAAAAGGGAGAATTAAAGTGGGTTTCGTACTTTATAAAATCGAAGCATCTGATGACTACATCAAAAATCGCAAACTCCATTAAATTAAAGGGTCAAAGTTTGAAAGCAAATCTGTATATTAACAATATTGTCATTGGTAAATTTATCAGCGATGAAGGCTTTATCCAAGACGGAAATGGGTATGACGTGGACTCTCATGGTCGATCTTTAGCGGACACGCATTCATTTCCAGTCGTCAACTTTGAAGAAGGGTTTCAGCTAGATATGTTACTGGACGGAAGAAGAGATGGTGCTGTTTTAGAAGAAATTAAAGTGGAAATGAGCAGAGAAATTTACTTAAAAGATGGCAGTAAAATTGGACAAATTGAATACAAATTTGATATTGAGTGATCTACTCATAAAGGCAGTGTTAAATAAACGTTTATTCATAAAATTATCCTTTTTTGGAGTGTAAACTTCTCAATATGATAATACAGCCAAGCTAGCTCTACCTCATTCAACCGGAAAAAGAGGCATCCCAGCGTTATAAGACTTAGCAAAATTCCTGTAAAAATGTATTTCAATATGCCAGAACGTCCATTATTCAAAATTTCGTGAGTTTTGACAATTTGCAATTTGCTTGAATCTAATTTGTTTTTAAAATTTTCTTTTTCTATTAATTTGTTCCTATTAACTTTATTCTCAATCTCTGATTGCTTATATTTGTTAATAGTGACAGTCAAATGTGATATTTTATCATTCAAAAATTTCAATTCCTTGTTCTTAGATTGGATAGTTTGATTTAAATCATTCATTTCCTCTTGTGTAAAATTAACAGAAACAGTCTTATTCAACATTTGAGCTGGTTCCGAATGTGCTGATATAAATGGATGCTCGCTAATTTGTGACTGTTGTGGCTGATTCTGCAACATTTCGATTTCAGCGTCCAAAATTTGTATTTGTTGCATTAAATCTTTGTTTTTTAATTTTATGGAATTGAAATTGTTGAGATCCGATTCTAGTCTATTTATAATTGTATTAGATTCGTGCAGTTCTAATTTGAGCTGGTTTATTTCAGTTTTGTCGTTTAAAATTTGTTGGCTTAGCGAATTGCATTTTTCTTGATGGCTTTGTAAATCAGTAAGATATTTACTTTCCAACTGTTTGTAGTCTTGTAGTTCACTTGTTAATCCATAATGTGATTGTGAGATACTTTGTAATCTGTTTAACAATTGATTCATTTCATTTATATTTTCATTTTCTCTATTTTTATACAATTCTAGTTCTTCTTTAAGCTGGAAGATATCATTGCCATCATTTATATTTACATGCGATGGGCTGGTATGGATAGAAGTATTGCTATTGGATAAAACATCGAATGAAGATTGCGTTAAGGATATATTTCCGGTGTCATGAATCAGATGTTGATTAAATGGAATAGGATGAATATCTACGTGAGAAACCCTATGTTGAGCCATGACTTTCTTTAATATAATTAGAAAATCTTCCAAATTAAAATCGAGTTCTTCACTTGGAACTGATTGCATGATTGAGGCTGGAATTGGCTGATATTCTTGTTCATATTCAAATAAGTATTTTCTTATTTGGGTAGTTGTAGTAGTTTGTGGTAGATTTTTTCTCAAAAATTGATCCAATTTCATTTTTGAGAACGGGCTCCGTGTTTTAGGCTTAAGAAACAACATTTTATGAGTTTTGTATCAAAAGTTTTGCAAAGTTCCTTTCTTAAATCGATATCGAAACCAAAAGATGGGATGGTGACGTATGTGCCCAAAACTCCAGGACTTAGACATCGAAAAGACATAGACTTCAAAGGATTGGGAGTTTCCACAGCAAAACCAAAAATAGAAGGCCTGTATTTTTTTAAAAAACAGAGTGCCGGACGAAATTCTCTAGGACGCATAACAGTACGAGGGAAAGGTGGTGGGATGAAAAAAATTGTTCGAGAAGTTGACTTTTGTCGCAATGAAGGGGAGAAAATGAGGATTTTGCAGCTTGAAAAAGATCCATGGAGGAGCGGCTTTTTAGCTCTCATAGAGCCTGTTGAATCCAAATCAGAAAAATTAACCAAGAAATATATTATTGCGACAGATGGTATGAAAGCTGGTGGATTTGTACAGAGCTTTCAGAAAGGAATTCCGGAAAATGTAGGAGATGTACATGAAGATATATTTGTCAACGGAAATTGTTTCAAATTACGAGATATACCGATTGGAAGGGAAATAAGCGCTATTTCTATGAAACCAGAGAAGAAAGCTCAATTGTGTCGTTCTGCTGGTTCATTCGCCATTTTACAAAGTAAATCACAAAACCATGCTCAATTGAAATTGAAAAGTGGGGAAGTTAGGCTCTTAGAGTTGGATTGTCATGCAACTATCGGTAGAATTAGTAATTTAAATCATCACAATGTTATTTTAGGAAAAGCGGGACGCAATAGAGCACTTGGAAGGAAATCCAAAGTTAGAGGCGTTGCCATGAATCCTGTAGACCATCCTCATGGTGGGGGAGAAAGAAGAGGAAAAGGAATCATCCCTCAGAGTAGAACTGGTGTCTTAGCTAAGGGAGGACGTACAAGAAACACTAGAAAAAGCAAGAAAATGATCGTCAAAGAAAGGCCTAGAGGCTTTCAGCTTAGAAATAAATAATTTATAGAGCCATCAAATTCATAGGATTAATTCCGTTGTGCAATTTTTTTCACCTTGTTTTTGTTTTTCTTGCGATTTTTTCTCTTCCGGTTCGTAGATGCTTCCAATTTCACCGACTCAAGCTTTTCTAAAATCTGGGCAATATCTGAAGAAGGAACTTTGGATTCTTTCTCTATTAGCAATTCCTTTTTCTCAACGCATTTCTTATAAAACTCGTCCGAATCAATTGTATTTTGAAACTCATTAAATTGAGGTTTCCGGGTAATTTCACCCTGATATAAATTGCAATCCAATTTTCCAAACCCAATTGTAGATAATTTATCCACTAACAACTTCAGATCGGAAGGACTTGGTGTAATAAAATACAAGTTATTATCCAGTGTATATTTCAGATGTAAGTTGGAGTATGCATCCTTTTTTTCATTGGGAATTCCATACAGAGTACATCTCTTTCGAACTTGAAATTGAAAATTCATCCTTGTTTTGGGTTGTAATTTTCTTTCACATTTTATCTATTTTTCACAAATCTATTTCATATAACCTATCATAAATACGATCATTGTTTGTGTATACTTCTGCGTTATTGTGAGAGAATTTATAATCATATAAATGTAATGCATCTATTGTTGCATTTTCCGCAGCAACGAAATCGAAACAAATTTTTATTTTTACACTATCTACTGATTAAACAGAGTCACTTCCCACTTTACCAAACAATCAATTGTGACTGGAATTTTGTTTATAAAAAAACCAGATATGGGAATTTTGTAAAGTGCACTTTTATTTACTGTAAATATTTTGATACTAAAGTAGGCCAAACATCAGCGTGATTGTAATCATAGAACAAAGCCCGTCAAAATGTAATAATCGACCAGAAGTTATCGATGGCCATTCCCCTTTCTGCAATGGGATTGTCTTAAGTTAGACGACTGGGTGCTTATGATATTTGTCCTTTCAATATTTAACAACACATTAAAAATCTTTTTACGATTCTTTTCCATTTTTTAATTCTGCCCTCTTTTTTTTCATCGTAAATATCAGAATATTGGCAGTTAAAAATATTTTGTGTGGCATTTAACCAATTTTCAACCTTTAGTTCATATTCCTTGCTTTCAATGATTGGGAGAAGATTCTCACCATTTTCCATCTTTAAAGGCAGTAACTTTTCAAATTCTTTTATGTTTTTATTTTCAATTGCCACCTCAACAATATTCCAATTTGTTCTTGGCAAAAGTGGGGCCATTTCCTCAGAAACAGCAGTTTCTTTGGTATCTACTTCGCAAATTGTGTAGCTGGCCATCATTTTCAATGTTTTTGGCATTATCGGAGGCCTAGAGCTTAAGCTAGCCTGTTGTAATTCAGCTGCTGGCTCAGAGTACTCTACAATGCTTTGCTTTAAAGGAGGTAGCTCCTCATGGCTTGCTACTCTTCGAATTTTCTTTTCAAGAATTTTTACTACGTCTGCAACTGAGAGTTGAGTTGTTTCTATTTGTGCAGTTCTTGGTTTTAAAGGTGGTAAATCTTCCAACTGAGTAAGTTTGACTCTTGAAGATTCAAGGATTTTTACAATTTGCGCGACTGGTAGTTGAATAGTGACTATCATGGCTTGGCCTATTTTTTAATTTTTTTACACGAAAAATAGGCCAAGAATTCCAATCATTGCCTAACAAGCCGCTATAGATCGACTGAGCTTCTTACCCTGTAAAATCGTCATTCTTTCAACGTTTAGCATATTTTCCAGTTTGAATTCAAAAACCCAAAACAAGGATGAGTTTTTAAATCGAAAATGATCTACGCTGAAAGGATAAAAACAAGTATTCCCAGCCAAATCTGTTTATTGCAATACAATTCCTCGTTGTTCAATATTCTGCTTGATCTGCTTCAAATGACTCGCCACACATTCTATATTCACCCATGAATAGACCTTGTCAATTGTATTCAAAATTGCCATTTCATTCAATAAAAATGACCCTATTTCACTTCCAATATTATTATTGCTGTTACTGTTTCTCGTATGCTTTTCAATCACGGCAATATTTAAATAATCCATTCCGCCCATCAAAACCATGTTGTGAATACAGCAACTAATACTAATCATTTCATTCTCATTTCCTCTCATGTAATCCATCATCAATATCCATATCCATTCACCAATGATATCCATTTGAATATCAAGCTTATTTGAAGAATACAAATGATGCGTCGTATGGCAATTTAATTTAGTCCATTCCCGAATACACTCAATTCCACCATTTTTAACATCTTCCATGTCCATATCCAACATAATTGTAATAATTCTGCATGACAATTGTGAAAAATCATTTGAAAATCCATTTGGCATATTGGGTGAATTATTAGCCATGGAAGCATTTCCATTCAACTGCTTTGTCGTTTGCTGTAGTGTATTCGTGCTTAATACCCGTCTAAACCATTTGGAATAGTGGGTTAAAAATTTGGGCCATCTCATGTCCATTTCATTTAAATGCATTAATCCATTTAAAATCAAAGTGAGTGATTTCATTAAAACGTCATCTTGATAATAAATCATGGCGCTATAAAATAACCCATCGTTTAAAAATTGGCATTTGAATTTGAGTAAATAAGTGAGTGATTTGACGGGTGACAAAGATTCATTGGAATTATTGCCCATGGTTTGTGAATTTTGAGTCATGGTGGCTTCAACACATTTGCACATTAATCCACCTAGTTCCCTGAATAATGGAAATACCATGTACTCGTGCTGAATGCTTTTTAATAATTCATTATTGTGTAATGCGCATGACATTTTCATCACGCTCTTTAAAAATTGAATATCATGCTGGTATTTACCAAATAAAGAGTGGATGAGTGGTATCAAGTCATTTAAGAGCAATTGGATTAAACTTTTTAAACCGAATTCAGAATGGCAGCCTTGTAGAATTCCTTGAATTGACCTGATCAGTCCAATCGCATTTCCATTACCAGATACACTATTCAAAGAATCATTTAAATTGTTTAAATTCAGTGTATCATTGTTGGAATTGTTATTGAGTGCCTGATTGCATTGACTTTGCAAGTAATCCATTAATTTGTAAATCATTTCACCATCTTTGTTGAATGCAACATGAGAGATAAATTCATAGTAAACGACACGGTATTTAGGATAATAATATTCGAATAGCAAAGGTCTATTGTAATCCAAATTGACTAACAGCGGACTGGTTAACGCAAATCGCATGCAAGTAATTGAATTTGAATAAAACTGAAATATTTCCATGCACATTTGAATGATGTGAGACTGAGTTGGATGAGCCTGCAAAATATCATATACTTTGCTGAGTAGCAAATGAAATAAGGATTGCCGAGATTCACATTGAATAATAGTGAAAAATGCTTGGTTAAAGCAAAATGAATCCCAGACATAATTCTCTGTAATATTTTTTATAAACGAGGTGTAATAAGTGAATAATAATACGAGGTATTCATTGATGTCAAAATGGTCTCTCAGACTTGCAAATTCACTATTATTTGAGGCACCTAGCTGTGCTGTGTCTACAGTATTCATGTGTATCATTTTTATGAACAATTGCGCATCATACTGGTCATTTAATTCATTTTCATAAATGTTGATTTTACATTTAAAAATAGATTGACCGATTGAAAGTAAATGAACGTTATTGAGTGCCAAAACGTGTGGTATGTAGACTGAGTACGATTCTCTAATGCATTTTGAAATTAAATCTAGGCAGTCAGAAGCAATATCGAATGGATACAAGTAAATTGGGGTAGAAATCAATTGGGTCAAAATGTTGTTTGGTGCCGACATACTGGAGGTATTGTTGTCTAAAATATGCAAATCTACTGTAAAATGCTTGTAAATTGGTACATAGAGTGGAAGAATAGATGGATTTAATGGAATTTGATAGAATATACTTGAAAATTGCTTGATTTCTAATAAATCCTCAAATTCCATTCCCATGTGCAAATCCAAAACAGTGTTAATTATCAAAAGCGCCGTGGATTCTATGTTGTCAAGCGGGGTGTAATCGATATAAGCTTGTGGATCTAAAAGAGGGGAATTTGGACTATTTAATGGCGTGTTTGGGGGACTCTGAATCAAATTAACATTTTCTGCTAATTTGATGTTGCTAAACACGCATTTTATCAAATCCCGTCTATCCTGATACGAAATGCAGGATCTTCGCATTTTCACAATCTGATGGATACATTTGTAATTTCCAAAAGTGTGATTAGAAAATAGAAGTGGGACTAAATCTAAGAGAGGCCTACGGTATTGCATATCAGGAATAACAGAGTTATCGTCTTCAATACTAGTCAAAGACTTGGTGATTAAATGAATATTGTTCGATTGCAACGCTTTGCTGAGTATCTGAGACGCCAATTTGCGTTTGGAATATTGCTTGATACTAGAGAGTTCATCTAAAATATACTCAGATGTAATATCATCTAAACTTGTGTCGTTTAATGAATGATTAAATGATATACAGTGATTCGCAAACGCATAACACATCATCTTATAAATTGACTGGTTCCCTATAAATTGAAATGGATTTGGATCAGCAGCATTTAGTGCAATTTGGTATCTATTGATAATATTCGTGAAATATGGAATATACTGAATATTTGGATGTTTTCTCAAGTGCGAAAATACAAGAAATTTTGTAGTGGGCTGGTATTGGTCTAATAAATTTGGATTGATAAGTTGAATGAACTGGGTCTGAAGGTCTATTTGCCCTTGTGTTAATTGTATTGCAACCTGATCAATTTGCATTGATTGTTTCGAGGGTCGAAAAAATTTTAGTGGACAATCCACATGAAGAAAGTGGTATATGAAACATCTACGAAATTTCTGCTGGAGTGATGTTGTGTTTTATTAATATGGAAAATATAATCCATTTGTAGGTTTCTATGAGGTTTATTTGGTCTGATCCCCTTGTACAAGTATTTTACAGAAAGAATGGAAGCAACAGATGACAAAATGCCCTCACTTGTTCATATTCTGCCTAATATATCGGAATTGAATTGCTTTAAAGAAAAATGTTCTACTCTTCAGCCATATTTTGATCAATTGGATGAATTTATGACATGTAATGTGCTGAAAGAGTTGGAATCTCATTTTGCTATCACATTCATAACAGTTGGGAACGTAGACGCTAATATTGGTATTGTTGTATCTGTCAAAGAAGACAACATTGTAATTAGAGACAAAGTGCCTCGACTGAAAAATGTAAGTTGCGCTTTACCAATTGGAATAGTACAAAATGATGTAAAATTATTCAATCACCGCTGTGATATGAAATTTGACGCTGGTCAAGATAAAACATTAAGACCTGGATGTAAATACTTTACTCTTGAGTCAACTAGCAAGGAATATTGTGGTGCTAGTATTGGATTGTATCTAAAGATTGATGGCAAGGCAGTGGGACTTAGTACGGGACATTCTTTCAGAAATGGAACAGATAAAATTGAACATTTGAGATTAGATATAGGATCTTTGCAATTAAAGAAATTTGAACAAAGGCTAAAAAATGAAGATTTGATTGCTATTGGAGTGAACCCTGGATTAGCGTATTCTGTAGCAGATTGTTCATTGATACAAATTAAAGATGCAGATTGTGTGAATGAATTTACATGCAATATAGCAACTAGTGGCGTCGAATTCCCAGTGAAATTTACTGAGATATCAGAGAATTTCGATTTGAAGAAAGAGGTTAATTATTTCATCATTACCGGGGATAGAAAAGAACTATGCGAGCTAGTAACTTATGGCAAAGTATATATCTGGAATGGGACAATTGATGGCGACGCTAAGTATACTAGAGAATTTGTATTAAGATATAAGAAACATCACGATCATTACAATGTTGCTGAAGGAGAATCTATTACCAAAAATGTACCAGGGGACTGTGGTAATGTCGTATTTCATTTCGATGATAATGGCAATGCTGTGGTGGATGGTATGTTTATTGGAACAGATTTATTTTCAAATTTTGCCATCTTTTCAACCACATTGTGGATCAAAAAGAATCTGAAAACCCCCATGGTATTATTATAGAGCTAGAAGTAAAAATATTAAGTCATTACGGACTCATTTCGATATGCATAATTTTCACCAAGGCGCCACAAATCTTTATTGTCTTTGAAAGCATCATCAAATCAATATATTAGGTCAATTATATATATATCTGATTGCAATTAATTAGTACATTTTGTTAAATATTTATATTATGACCTAAATAAAATAAGTGCTCATTTATTGAGTTTTGCTTTGTAATTGCCCTAATTCGACTGCTTCAAATTCGCTCTCAAGGGTAAATCTTATGGAAGGGTCACAAATTATAACCAAACCAAAACCACAGTTAAATGTTCTCAACATTTCGTCTCTAGTAACATTGCCCAAATGCTGAACCCATTTGAATATAGGAGAAAATTCAAACTGTTTATATTCTGGTTCCAAATGGCTCGGAAGCACTCGAGGCACATTTTCTGGAAAGCCGCCACCAGTAATATGTGCAAATCCTCTTATTTGATGTTTGTACTTCTTAATGAGATTTAATACAACATCAACGTAGATCTCTGTAGGCGTTAGTAATATTTCAGCAACAGATTTATCAAATGGGGATTTATCAGAAAGCTTAATGTTGTTCAATTTCAATATCTTTCTTATCAAAGAATAGCCATTTGAGTGGATCCCGCTTGATCTTATTCCCATTAGTAAATCACCTTGCTTCATTTCTTGTAATTTTGGATAAGTTTCGCCTTTTCTAACAGCTCCCACTGCAAACCCAGCAAGGTCAAAATCTTTGGAATGATACATACCTGGCATTTCTGCAGTTTCTCCGCCAACCAAAGCACATTTAGAAATTTCACAACCCTTTGCTATTCCCTTGACAACAGTTGCTGCAGATTTTACGTCTAATTTACCACACGCATAATAATCTAAAAACAAAAGAGGTTCAGCACCTTGAACGACCAAATCATTGACACTCATTGCAACTAAATCTATTCCAACTGTATCGAGAATATTAGATTCGATTGCTAGTTTTAATTTCGTGCCAACTCCATCTGTACAGCATACCAAATAAGCGTCCGATGGATATCCTGCTTGGGTTAGGTCAAAAACAGCACCAAATCCACCAAGATCACAATTGGAGCCTGATCGACTGGTTTTTTTAACGTATTGCTTAATCTCATTAACAAACGAGTTCCCAGCATCTATATCAACACCAGCTGAAGCATAAGTGAGTGATTTTTCGCCAAAATTCTTGTTCATTACCTGATGGCCAATATCTGTTCTAAAAAACATGTCTTGAAAGTGAATACTCTTCACTACCGAATATGCAAGATCTTTACAAGTTTCGAAAGAATCTCCAAGTGCGGTAACACATAACACTCTTCCACCACTAGTGACCAACTCACTAGTTTGCTTCGTACCAGCGTGAAATATTTTTACATTGGAATTTTCGATTACTGGTAAAGAGATGGGATATCCTTTTTGGTAAGATTCTGGGTAGCCACCACTAGCTAGAACAACTCCGAGAGATTTTTGAGATTTAAATTTTAATTCAACAGAGTCCAAATAACCTTTACAGCAAGCCATCATCACCTCTCCGAGATCCGTATCGAGAAGTGGCAGCACAACTTGTGTTTCCGGATCACCTAATCTGCAATTGAATTCCAGATTCATCGGACCATTTTTGGTAAGCATTACACCAGCATATAGTACGCCCACAAAAGGATGTTTTTCCTTTCTCATTCCATCAACGGCTTTTTGTATTATATTCTGGTGGATCCAATCTAATTCATCGGTAGACACGACTGGAGTTGGTGCATACGCACCCATTCCACCAGTATTTGGCCCCTTATCTCCATCTAATAACCGCTTATGATCTTGAGCAGGAGGAAGTATTTTGGTAGTAAATCCATCACTAAAAGCCAAAACCGATACCTCAGGACCGTTTAATAGCTCTTCAATCACAACTTCTTGTCCCGCACTACCAAATTTTGATTCCAGCATCATATCTTTTAAGAAAAACTGAGCCTCTTCTTTGTTTTTTGGCAATAATACACCCTTACCAGCAGCTAAACCACTTGTTTTTAAAACTATGTTATAGTCAACTTCCTCAATAAAATCTTTCGCAAGATTGTAATCTGTAAATGATTGATACCTTGCAGTTGGAATTCCATATTTGACCATAAATTCCTTAGAATATGCTTTTGAACCTTCAATTTTAGCTGCCTCTTTTGACGGACCAAAACAATGTAGACCCGCGGTTCGACATTTTTCCTGAATACCGTCAACAAGAGGCTGCTCAGGCCCAACTACAATCAAATCGGCTTTGTTTTGCAAAGCAAATTCAATTGGATCGCCATCGAAATTTCTGGTATTACCATTCCCGGGAGAGCAATAGACATCATGATTGCTTAATGATTGACATATTGCATCTTCTCTACCGCCACTTCCTACGACAACAACCTTCATCTAAAACGAGGAGTAATGAATCCTATTATACGATTATGGAACGGATTTGAATGTGAGTGAACAAATTTCCATAATTTCAAGAAGGAATACAGTTTCTTACTAAATTTGTTAAATGTTGAGAACTTGCTAACTCCTTCAAACAAAATGGTAGATCCATTTTCATTTTATTTTAAGTCGTCCATAGATTTACGCGAGGTCACTCATTACACAACTAACAAGTCCTTTTTCGATTCATACCAAAAATTCTATGTTCCAGCTGTGTCGCTTGCATTACCAAATTTGCAAAAAGTAGAGATATACCAATTGGATGAATACGCTGTCGACGAAATTATCGACACTATTCGCTTAATACTCAAACATTGTGTCTGTATGACTGAGGATATGAAATTAAAAGCATTTATTGACGACTTTCCTATTGTCCAACAATTGGAAGTTGCAAAGTCAGATAAAAATCTAGATCTATTCAACGCAGCCATCGATACTTTCAATATCAAAATAATTCAAGCTGCAGAGGTAAATTACGTCGTTGGATATTTAGAAGATAAGGCACCTAATATGTTTATAAAATTAAGCAAGTTGAGCATGTATGCTAAATTAAAATCGGAAATCGAACAACCACACCCAGAGTTAATTGAACACATATACTATCAATGCTACAGTAGAATTATAGAACCAAAACTCAATGAGTTGAGTAAATACCAAGCTTTTTCTGACAGTGTTTATGGTGAAATCATGTTTAGTCTGACAAGTCAAATCATCGAGCTAACTAAAATCAATAGCACATCAATTTTTCTCGATCTTGGTAGTGGAATTGGAAATGTCGTTTGTCAAACAGCAGGAATTACGCAGTGTGAAGCTTACGGAATTGAAATTATGGCAAACTCTGTGGAATTATCTTTTGACATGGCCAACGAATTTCAAACAAGATGCCATCATTTTAATCAACCATGTGGCAAAATTCATTTATTTAAAGGTGATATTTTTAATCATCCAAATATTGATTCCTTGCTGAAACGAGCTACTGTAATTTTTGTCAACAATCATGTATTTACCTCCCAAACTAACAGCCAATTGATGCAGAGATTCTTGGATTTACAAGATGGGTGTTTGGTCGTAAGTATAATCAATTTTGCACCCACAACCCCACTTAGTAGTAGAATTACGCACAGAAATGTCAATCACATTGAAAGCATACTACACGTGACTGAGCATGATTATCTCGCAGAAGATGTGAGCTGGTCAGATGAACCGGGTCATTTTTACATTCACAGGGTTGACAGAGAGCCATTAAAAAAGTTTTTAAGCAGAAGATAAAATAAACTCATATCTAGAAGATAATCTTTTGTGAGAGAAAAGTGTTTTTACCATTTAATTTGTTTTTTCCCAATCAAAAGCATTCGATCATTGTTGCACAAGTTTAAATTTAAAACATTGTGTAATCCCTTATGAAACGCAATGACGAAGCATTTGAAAATGAGGACATTGAGGTGCTTTTTCAAAGGCACTTTAATTCGCAAGAGGAAAGGAAGGACACAGTCAAAGATGATGATTCTTACAGAGAAGATTTGCTACAAGCTAAAGATTGGTTTTCTGTACTTTATATAATTGCTACAGCAAGCAGTTTATTTGCCACATACAAACTAACAGGTGTCAATTTAGCACTCCAACTAGAATGTTTTACAACAGTTTGGTTGATTTGCTTTGAGCAAATGACTTTATCTTCGTGGAAACATACAAATCCGGCTTTAATCCAGTATACCATTTTTCATTTAATTAATTTTGTTGTAATATGCGCACTTGCAACCTGTGTTCCTTATATATTGAATGACCCAGTTGCCGCTCAAGTCTATGCCGCTGTGATGATTTGCCACAAATTTTCATTTTTAATTCAGCTAATACAAAGATTCTGGAATTGTTACACTCCATCAATAATATCATATGGCATAGTTTGTATTATTGATATGATCTTGTTTGGTATCTCAATTCAATATCCTTCCTACTATTTTTGGTATGCTGCAAGCATTTTACAATTCTTAAATTTTATTTATTTTATAAAAGAACATTTTCACAATCGCATACAATATTATTTCTTTGCAGATCGTGTGGGTGATATTACTGGAGCCTATTTTATTGCCTTTTTTGCAATTTTGACAACTTTACCATTAGCAGCGACCTGGGTACATTTCCCATTTCTACTCATATTCTGGTATCATTTTCAAAATATTGGCGTATTTGATAACATTAATTACATTCTATGGATATCGTCACTGTATTTTTTCCACATTTCCATGTATATCTTTTACTTTTATATAGAAAATCAAAACTGGTCTATCGTTTTGATTTGTATTGGCATGATAGCTAGCACTAGTGTCTCCATTTATGATAAGATTCAGCTGGTATTTCGTGCATTTTTTGCCTTATGTGCCTTGGTTTATTTGGTATATCCCGATATTTTATTAATTTACGCATTGATGTTTGGATTAATTGGAACGGAATTAATTTACAAATTAAGAATTCCAAAATAAACTTGTGGACCCTTTTTTGCAATTTTTGTCGAATCAATGTCTAATGGCTAAATGATGTCATAAAAGACAAACAGTAGATCAAGACTGGTATTCGTGAGAGCCGCACCTAGATTAGCCTTATTCTCGACTTGTTGTGCGACGCACAAGAGAATGAGCAGCCAGCCATGGAGCAAGCCAATTGCAGGCGCATGTATAGTTCTCCCCAATAGTGCCAGAGCAAAGGGTGAAATGGAGCGAATTTCGAGTGGATGAAGACGGACTAAGTAGTACATCTGCGGAACCATATCAATCGGAATCGGTGCCTGGCATATTAAGAGATTGGGAGAAAGAGTATAGAGATTACCGCATTAAAAAATATGAGGAATATTGGATGAATGCGTATGGGAGCACCAAGGGATTAAATGCCGCGCTTAAAAGGATGGAGGCAAACGAGGTAAAGCAGGTTGTGAATCCAGCTCAAGGCAATAGAAATGATTGGCCAAAACACGTGGACATGAACAAAGAGCAACAAGTCACCGCATCAACTGAGGCTGATTGGCCAGAGCACGTGGAAATAGTAGATGATAGCAAAAGAAATGAAAAATAGAGACTACAACAAACTCAATAAACAATGACTATTAAAACTACAATAGGCAATGCAAACATGCAAGAACAAACGCCTGAACAGTATCAGAATGGACAAGAGAGTCTACCCACACGGACCGCTCGCAGAGCAAAACCACAGAGAATCAAATACAGGTCGATGACCAATCCTCTTTCAAGCAGTCATTGAGTGAGAAAAGCTACTCCGAGAAGCTCAGTAAGTTAAGTAGCATGAAGAAAAAGAAAGAAAAAGAAGAAAAAGAAAGAAGCATCAGAGATTTGAATCGTAGTAGATTCACACCAGAGAAAGCACTAAGCAAGTTGAGGGAGTTTAACTCTAAAAACAGCATTCCAAGGAATAGAATGAAAGATGTAGATCAATCACAAGCCAGCTTTAATGCTAGCGAGTTAATTGGGCAACATCTGTTGAACACGCATGAGTTTCCAGGGCGAAACGAGTCGTGTGCTACGACTAAACTGTTTTTTTGATGGGGGCGCAATCTTTTTGTCTTTTGTTTTTCTTTTTTTACCTAATTTAGCTGTCCAATATATTATATAAATAGTAAAGTTATTTGATAATTGTTTCGAGTCGTGTCAACTAAGTAATTGTGAATCTGTGAATTTTCCCCAAATCCCGAAAATATCAATGCGACCACGATTAAAAGCTTTGAAAGCAAAATATTTAGGTAAACTTTGGCTCGACATTTTATTAAACAGGATTTCGTAACGCATAACGTATTTACTTGAATAGAAGGACTAGTCCTGGGTTCGCTTGGATGGTCCGTTGCTTATTGTAAAAGATACGATATTTCATTAAGAACTAGTTTCCAATCTTTGTAATTACAGTGATGAGACTGCAGTAGAGCCCGGTTTTAAATTTTTAAAATACTTGAATGAAAAGACCAAAGATCTATCAAGAAACAAGATGAAACTGCTTGCTATATGGAGGACCCCAAACAAACCACGTTGGAACCACGTGGCAGAAGACATGTGGCAATGAAATCAACTGGGTTTGCATCTCTAAGAGTCACAGCTTTGATTGGTAGTAAACCCAATGGTAATAAAGTTAGGCCATTGGTTATATTCAAAAATGTTTCCCATAAAAAAGGTACTGAGACTATAGGAACAATCAATGACTGCTGGCATACGGAAAATCAAAAAGCATACATTAATGAGAAGCTATTCATTTAATGGATTGATAAAGTACACCCTAAATCACCATTTGTCAGAGATGAAGATGACCCCAAGGCGCTAGTGGTAGATTCAGCTCCATCTAATCGATCTAAATTGGTGAAAATACATTGTCTAAAGCGCAATATTCGTTTAATTATCATCCCAGGAGGTTTAACTAGTTACTGTCAAGCAGCTGATGTGTGTTTGTTTCGTTCATTTAAATCTCATTTGTCTGCGTATATCCAGGAATGGAAGAATAGTGATCGTGTTTTATACACTAAATATGGTACTCCAAAAGCACCATGTAAATATGAAGTCACACAATGGATTGACAGTGCTCAAAGTAAGATTACAACCAATTTTTTAAAAAAAGCAGCGGATATGCGGTTTTGGATCAGATGCTGAAGACTGGTTCATTTCAAAGCATGATAGAATTTGGATTGTTTTTAGTTACATGGGCAGTAGACGAGTCTAATATTGTACCACCAAGACACTTTGATATTCAGTATGATATTCATGACAATGAAGAAGAGGGCTATGAAACTTGTGTAGTTGATGTTGTAGAATCAGTGGTAGTGGAAATGGGTAGTATAGAAATTTATGAACATTTTGAAATGTTTAAAAGCATGTATGACCATGCTACAGTTGATGTAAAGGAGGTTGATGTATTTTGCATTGAATGTAACGCGCCAATGTTAACAACACAATGGCACAAGTGTGGTAGATGTGGTGTCAGAGGTCATGGATTGTGTTTGGATTATTGTGAAGATCATGATAAGTACTGCCAAAAGTGTAGACAATGAGTGACAAAAGAAATAAATAAATTAATTTAAAAGGAACACTAAATTGAGTATCTACATACGTAGAGGATCTGCATGACATGCGACTATTACGGTCTATAATTTTTACTTGAGATTTGAGATATCTAACACAAACCTAATTTGATGCGACGATTGTCATTATCTTGAAATCTTTGCTATTTGTTGTCTTAGTCTTGCACAGTATTTAGTTTTATTACAAAGTCTTGCAGTACCAATCAAAGTATTTTAATAAATAATATTGACTTTGTATTTATTTACAAAGTCTTGCCTTTTTATTACCAAGTTTTAAAAAGTTTATCAATGTATTTGAATAGAAGGACTACCTATTCTATTGTTTCGATATTTGGACCTATTTTTGTTCTATTGTAAGCTATAGTGTAGTCCTTCTACTCAAGTAAATACGTTAGATTACTATATGTCGTAATGAGGAAGATGATAACATAAATTGTTTAGAGTTTTGGAGTTGTCAATCACCAGAATGATCTGGTGGTGTTTTGAGTGGGATTTTGTAAGGAATTTTGGTGCAACCCTGGTGCGGAACCAAAAATCTGCTCATGTGTTGCTTTTAATTGGCTAAATGGATCCACGTATTAGCAGTTTGTAGCATTGGAAACATTTGAACCAAAATGTCGTAATCAAAAAGAAGATAATTTTTTGAGATGCGCGCCCCTTTATAGTGTCTCTCAGACTTGTTAATAAAGTGTTTACCCATCCAATTCCCCCGGGGGAACTGGATGGAATTTTGACTATGAAAATACAATTTCCCCCATATTAATAAATGTTCTATCAAATCAATATATTTATTCTTCTTCACTTAACAATGAATAAATCATCACTTCTGGCTCTCCAGTTTGATTTTCAAAGTCAAAACTGGAATTCCTTCATCAGTAATCTCAATAACATCGCAAAAATCAAATGAGCCAGAATATGCTGGACCTCCAGCTAAAGAAGCCATGACTTAGTCAAACAAAAAATCTCTTTCTAAATTAATATTAAATATTCAGGTCATTCACTTTTGCCATGTGCAAATCTTCAATATTTTCACTGTAGTAGCATGTTTGCAAATCATTTTCAATAATGGAAAGCGGAACTTGATTTCAATGTCCTACAATTTATTTTCTCAAATTACCAATAGGTGGTTTTATTAGTACTTTTGAAAATTCAGAATTTTCCCATAAATTGTTAACTTGTTCAGTATAAAAGTTTTTAATAGACTTTCTGATATTACACTTTAAAGATCTAATAATAGCCACATCTGCTACTTGGAAATATCCAGTTGCACCTTTTGGAATATATAAGCATTTGATTTTCTTATTTGCTAAATATTCACTCATAATATTTTCTGTTCTAGAAGCTTCATGTGCTGAACAATGATCCCAAATAAGCAATGCATTTCCAAATGGTAAAATGTAATTCAGATATTTGATTAATAATGATTGAGTAACCCATCCTTTTTTAGTATATCCCATAATACAATCTTCTTTGATCTTAATAGTGTCTAATGTAACTGCACTTGTTGTTGCATCTACAATAAAAGGTTTAGTTTTTGATCCAGTTTTCCTATTTGCAATCATAAATGTAATATTTGTTTTTTCATGAAAACCACTAAAAATAGGGACTACATTTGCACCTTTTTACGGCAACAGTTTTGGTTTCCCAACATCCATACAAATAGCAATTTCATCCATAAATAAAATATTATCTTCCGTATAATTTGCAGATTCTTTTCTAAGATCATAAATATGTTATGCAGCTGAATTTGCTAATTCCATATTTTCTTTTTTGTGTAGTTGATCTGTTAACTAATCCATTTCTTTTTAACATTGCTTTGTACCAATTTAATGATATTTTGAAAGATCCATCTAATACACATTCTAATTCTTGGTTTCAATCCATTTTTTAATCAATTCATAATTAATAATCATTTTGCATTCCATCATAAACTTAATTCTTTCAATAGTAATTTTTTCGATACTTGCAAATTTCATATTATGTCCAAGTGGTACCATTTTACGCAATTCTCTCCCTTTAAAATTTAAAATCATTTTTCTCCAATCGCGAATCGTCTTTGGAGTTGTGTTATATTTTCTTGAAATTTCTTTTAAAAGATAGACTTTGAATTGCTAGATCACGTAAAGCTTTTCTTTTAGTCTTTACCGGTGATTGCTTTTAGTTTGCCATTTGTTTGTTACAAAAAATATTTACTAAAATTTATTCAAATCCCCCGGGGGTAGAATTAGAAGAAGAACTTCCGTTGTGTAATATTACTGACTTCACATATATGAAGATTGATACAGGTGATGATTGAAGTCATAATCCAGTGTTCAAAGTCTATTTAGTTGGAGAAGATAGTGTTCCGTATGGGAAACCAATCACAAAAATGTGGAAAACACTTTTGCATTTCACGAATTTGTAATGAAAGCTAAAGATGATTCCAATTATGTTTACATAGACACATTTTTAATTCATAAATTATTGGATAAAAGCTTATTTTTAAGCTTTTATTGTTTCAAATAATGGAAATAAAGGAAAAAATGGACATTGCAACACGAATGTAGTATCTAAAGTAAAAAAGGCAGCAATTAAAATGTTTTATGACATATAAATATCTCTTGCCCAATAAATACTTATTTATATTTACATTTCTGGGGAATTTCTTCTTGTTCTGTTATTTGTGATATTGTGTAAATTACAATAATTAAAATTTTAAAAGGGATAATATTCCCTTTGATATTGGTTTACAAAATTATTACAAGGCTACATCAAAGCTATTGTGCCTCGTGCAAGAGAATAAGCAGCTATGAAACAAGCCAATTGCAGGAGAATTGTCAGCTCAAGGAAAAAAGTCAAATGCAGTGACTATCAAGTAACCTTAGATGGGTTAAGCAGGCAAGGCAAATATACAACAAACGCTTGACCAATATCAGAATGGACAAGGGAGTCTTCCCATACAGGACTGCTTGCAGAGCAACATTACAGGGAATCAAATGCAGGACGATGACCAATCCTCTTTTAAACAGTCATCAAGTGAGAAGTGCTACTTTGAGAAGCTCAGCAAGTTGAGTAGTAAGACGAGAAAGAGAAAAGCGCAGCAAATTCAACCAAGAGAAGGCAATTAGTAGGCTGAGAGAGTTTAACTCGAGATGCAGCACTCCGAAACAAAATGAAAGGCGCAGACCAGCTTAAATGCTAGTGAGCTAATTGGTCAACATCTGTTGATCACGGACGAGTTCCTAGAGCGAGATGAGTCGCGTGTTAAAAGCTGACATCTGTTATCCAAATGACTAAACTTAACTTAAGAAAAGTCAAAAATAACTAAATTTTCCAAAATTTATCGAAAACATTCTTGAAATTCAGTAATACTGCAATTTGAAAAGGCGTCAAGAAAAAATTAGTAAGATCATTGAAGAAATATACAAGAAATATTTTGTTGAATTAAGAGAGGAAAAAAATGATTGAACGAGTCAGTCAAATGATTGAAAAACCTTTTAAGAAGCAAGGACCAAATTTCAAGCTAAGTCAACCACTAGAAGTCGTCTTCAATTAGCATTTATACTGCAAATGTGATCTGTGCATAGTGGCTTATTGTTACAAGATGCCAATAGCAGATTCTTTTCTCTTTACAAACTAACAAGCAGCAAGATTTTTGCTGCATCGATTGTAAATAGCCAACTAAATGACTCTTCCTGATATGAAAGTTCTCTTCGCAATGCAACATTCCCATTTAGATCATACGGTGCCTGTCCAAATAAAAACTGTAGCTTTTTGTAATTTGGCAATAATTTCTCATGGCCATAAACAATTAAGGCACTCATTCTACTGCCATTCTTTTTAAATGTATCATTCCGGTACTCGTAGCACAACTTATGGGCGTAAATATTTTAAAAGGCAGATACGAATCATTCCAATTTGGATTACCCATTCTACTTTCAGGAAACTAGTTTTATTCCCCTCTATCGTCGCTTTTATAAGATCATAGTACTCCGCTGACCCTTGACATACACATTTAAAAAATTTATCCATAATTGTATTGTTGAATCAAAAAACAACAAAGTCAAGTAGCAATCTCAAATTTACCAGATCCCATTTGACCTTGTTTGTCAATAATAGTTTATTTCTCATCTCTCGCAAATCGTTGCTGCTATTTGAGCAGGCCTACGTCTCTCAAATCATGTAAATAACTTTTAGTTTCTAAAAATAGTCTTTGCGTTGTTGATTATAATTTGGAGCAAAATCATCATTTCAAATGGTAAATTTAGACAGCATATTCATGATACAATCTCTTTCTGCCACTTACTTGCTTTAAATCTGTAACCTCTTCTATTTTTTGAAGATATTGTTCCCTGTCACCTTTAGACAAAAAACATTTTTCACCAATTCCATTCACTCTCCTTCATCATTTTTATTTTCGCTCATACAACAACTGATACTTTGATCGCCCGGATGAAGACTGATATTCTTATTTTTTACGATAGAGTCAAATAATCCAGTTCTCTTTTTTTTAACGTTTTAGC
This sequence comes from Sanchytrium tribonematis, assembly GCA_018985235.1. Classification (NCBI taxonomy): domain Eukaryota; kingdom Fungi; phylum Sanchytriomycota; class Sanchytriomycetes; order Sanchytriales; family Sanchytriaceae; genus Sanchytrium; species Sanchytrium tribonematis. The sequence goes on from JADGIG010000011.1 coordinate 48,132, forward strand.
TCTTATTGACAAGTTTTACCCCAGCAAATTTTTTCGCAACACACTTTTGACGAATGTCCATTATTTTGCTGTATTTAATTTAAATTCCCAACAATCTTCCATGACTTTAACGTTTGCTATTCACTTCGCTATACTAAAATCTCAGTATCTGGAAATGATTGTTTAAACTCATAGAATGGAGAAAAGTCTTTTGAGTTATCCGCTTCAGTTGTTACTAATGGATAAAGCTCATAATTAGAAAGGCTAGATAGAATCGTTTTTATTTGGGTTAAAATTTAACACTTTTTTAAATTTCTTCAATTATTTTATCTTGCCCAGATTTTCAAACCAAATTATGCATATCAAGAATAATCTATCGTACTTGCTGTAGTGTACTCCCAAGGGAGCAGTTTTGACCCTGTAGACCCAAGGAATTACGAGGGTTCAATGAAGCAGTTTGAGAGATTATTGATTGGTCCGAATATATTACAAGACTTGTGATATTTAAGAAGAGGGACAAAAGTACATATAATGGGGACATTCCCCAAATATATAACTTATGTCAACGACCTCAGATTATTCACAACAACATGGTAGCGAAGAAACCCATCTTCAAAAAGCAGAAGGCCACTGTTTAGAAATTGGTGAACTAGAAATTCAAAAAAACCCTAAGGTTGAGATGACCCCAAAAGCAAAAAAAAATTGAAAAAGTTGAGAACATTGTTAAAGATTTGAAGGAAAAACGAGGAAAAAGGTGTCTTAAATAAAAAGTATTCGGCAGGCAAAAAATCAAATAAACACGAAAAACATTCGAAAATAACACAAATAAAATTGAGAAAAGTCCAGCTTCGATGATTAACAGACTTTATCTTACGTAAAACCAGCAGACCATTTCACAGAGATGACTTTTGAAATCGTTCAAATTTGCGTGCTTAAGTCTACGGAACGCAATCCAGACAAGTTGGAAAAGCCAATTGTTATGTTAAAGTGTTGTATCTGCTTCCAAACTGGGTAAAGTTTCCCAATCATCTGAAGTGATATGATAGAAGTCAAGTAAGTGAATTTGGTAATTGCAATAGTGTAATTACTATTGATAAGACATCTGACACCGAGTCAGGGTGACTGTGATGATGTGAGTGTGTATTTAGAAACCATTATCTTCGACGTTTTCGTCAATAGATAACGGTAAACTCTCGACGTGATCGTCAATGAGATTTTTACGCGTTCGAAGGAGAGGATGTTTTTTTCATTTTATGGAGAATTGTAGAAGATGATTGGATAATATAAATTTGTGTCCAATTTAAGTTATTTTTGATTGGTTATCTTTTATTCTTAAATTACCCGCTATTTTTTGGCAATGACACGTTCAAAAGAAACCTATAAAAGTATTAATGCATCCAAAAACTTCTCCTCCAAGCTCCTCGTAAACATTATTCCGGTAAATCTTTCAAAGAAGCACCATCAAACAAAAATTTAAGATTGCAACCAATCGATAAATTAACTCCAACTCAATTGCGAAGAATGCAAATTGCATTAAAGAAAAAGCAAGAGCAATCTATTCAATTCATGGAAAAAGCATTTGAGAAAATGAATGAAGACGTTAGTATTGACTTGGATTCGGACGAAAAACAAGTTCTTACAGATGCAATTGAAGTAAAAGAGAAACGAATTAGAACATGTAGTCACAACACGTCTCGAAAGTTGAGTTTACTTTAAAAAAGTCTCATGGAATGAATTGACATCAAATGGTGGACCATCAGATCTAGACTATTATTGTTTGGTTTCATAAGATGGAAAAGATGAGAATGAAGATGATTATGAAGATTCATGGGAATTATACATCAATTTGTGTAATACAGTAACTGTTGGTGAGTTTACGGAACGCAAACAAATTTGGAAATGCAAATTGGTATGATGGAGTTTATGATGATGATAACTATAAAGGACCAGAATCATTTTAATAAATAAATTAGGAAATTTATTGGTTTTTAACTTTTTAGCTCTTCTTTTTTTTGTAATTTTTTTTCATCGGTTGTTAAATCATGCTTTAGTGGATTGACCGGTTGATCATCCAAATATTCTGTCTCCGTCGATGTTTCTAAAGGATGATCGCAAACTGGAAATACAATTGAATGCATGTTTATGCCATTTGTTTGTTTTTCTTGCCCTTCTTTGGAGACATATTGATGCTGATAATATTGTCCGGTGATGATCACTACAGATCCTTTTCTTAATAGCTTTTTCATGCCATCTGCTCTTCCGGGCCACAAAGTGATGTTAAAAAAAGAAATATGCATCTTTTTACCAATGTAATTGTTACTAGCTATACTAATTTGTGTAACTTCCACCTCACCTTTAAATGTTTTGACTTTTTAGATTTGGGCTCTTGACTTCCATTAACAGTGATAAAGCTTACCATAAGTAAAGTGAGTTCGTTTCGTTTAAGTACCACAAGAACAGTTGTGGCGTTTTCGTCATCAAATATGTCATCAAATATGTCTCCAAATCCATATTTTGATTCTTTGAGGATATCTTTAACAGAATATACTTTGTCAGAATTTCTAGTGGTTCGAATGTTATTTTCCAAAATTCGGCTTTTTTAGATAAAATCAAAATGAAAAAATAATCAATCATTACAATTACGTAATCGACTGTCCAGATTAAAAATCATATTTCGCAGTATCGTAGTTTTACCAGTGAAGTTGAGCATCTATGTCATGAAAGGTATAGGATACTACTTCCTTTACTCCATTTCTTACTACTTCACTAACTGGCAAAATTCTGATGTCAGAGTCTTCCATTCCGGCATTTTCAAAAGTTTTTTCATCATCTATTGTAAACACCTCACCGCTAGATTTACCAAACAAATTTGATTTCTCAGGAAAACTTAAAAAAAGTCTAGTGTTTCTTTTGGATACTTATAGTTAGAATAGATTGGGTTATTTTTCATAAGCCAATTCAATGCATTTTTGCTATTGTCAGTGACATGAACTTCAGTGTTGTAACTATTATCAATTCCAATAAGACCTGCACATGTTTCCCATACTCTCCAGTTCATAGATAAGCTTGATGTTCCTATATTTCTTGCAGACATATAACTATTTGAATAATTATGTTTGAATATATTTTGATTGACCGCAATGAATGACACTCTTTTAAAGTGAGATTAGAGATGCATTCTGGTATAGCATCCTATTCAGTGATTTGCTTTTGCAATTTTCATTCTTGTCTATATTGCGTTTTTTTTTGCATTAAACCACATACTGGCCATACATAGTCTCGAATGCTAGGATGTAGAAATAAATCTTGATAATTACATGATTGTATATATTTGAGAAACAATTCAAGGCTGAGTGAGTCAGGGGGCTTCCAAAAGCCTACCATTTGTTAATTTATTTAATATCTTTTTCGTATTTACTTTATAAATTTTGGGGCTTTTTTATTTTATAAATTGCAATTTTGAAGACAATTTTATGGGAACGAAGTTTCATTCCAGTCAGTTGCATTTAAGATTAAAATTTCCAAGAAACTATTATTGTAAACAAAGTTAAAGTCGTAGTTAAAAAACTCGTTGAATGGCAAAACTCATCTATTTTGATTTCATCAATACAGGAATTTAGTCAGCATCACATTTAAATCATTTAATGCTTTTGCAAGTTCAATAAAACCATAGTATTTGCCAACAACTACTGTCATTTGGCGTGTTTAATGGAAGACAAGTCAATGGATTATATGATTAAATCACAATATCAGAAGTAGAACCATTTGGTGAATTTGTATTTTTGACCAAATTGTATACAATAAAAGTAAAACAATAGCCTGACATTCCACAACAGATTAAATAAAGTTTGATTCCTTTTTAAATTGGTTTGGAACGCATCAGAACAGAAACTGAACATTTTGACTGACAATCCGGCATATTCTCGTCCATTGATAATACTTCACCGGGGATCAAATATTTTTGAAAGTTGTAACAAAGTTTAAAAGGATACCAAGCAATTTTAAAAGAACTGTTTGTAAGTGGTAGGTCAGTTACTAAAAAATATTTCAAGGAGGCAAGTTTGTCCGAATCAGATTGTAATTTGGGAATTGTAAACAGTTTTTTCAATTTTTTAAACTTAAGGATATTCAAGATATTATAGGAGGAGAGAATGCTCTGCCATAAAAATATTCACTCTCACTGGGAAGAGCAACAAGCCCCATTGCAATTTGTATACCAAAGAAATTGTAAACGTCATTGCCATTAAATTACCAGTCTCATTTTCCTCACTATTGCGGGCTTGAGGACCAAAATTGGATCATATGACCAGTCCTGTAATCAGACAGATTAACAGAGTCTAAAAAATTGTAATATTTGCGATTCATTGCATTGCGTTTTTCTAACACCATATCATAAGTAAAAAAAATGACTCCGAAATTGAGTAGCACGTGAATTATCAGGAAAATGACGCGGTAAATTTTAAATTTTTGGTTTTTTCATTCCAGATTTAAATGATTCAAATTTTGACGATGGGTCAGCATCTTCAAATGGAGTACGACTATTACGTGGTTCTCTTGGTAAGTTAATTGACTCTTCTGCTTCTCTATAATCTTCAGACGGATTATAATCTTGATCATCAATAATTTCTGGCTCCAAAGAGTTTTCCTTGTCCTCCGTTTCGCTTTCAATAAGCTCCGCAAGTTGTTCCTCGGTTGCTGCAGTAGTAATTTCTATATTTCGACGATTTCGTGATGGACATGAGCTCACAAATAGCCTATCATATTCATTTATTTATTTTTTGGCCCGGTTCAAGAGACCGGGGTCAAGTGGCTGGGGTCATTATCAACATCATATTTTTAGCCAACTCTTGGCCGGCTGTTTTACAAAAAATCCGGGAAATTGATGGGATAAATTACCAGCCGACAAATCATTGTTTACAAATTGGTAATTGGAGCAGCCAATTGATGTACATCAGGCATCAATTCTCTCGAGAGATGATATATGCCTAAATAAATTGCTTTTTAACGTCAAATGTGCGCCCCCCTTGAGATTTGCAAAAATGAATGTGGAAGAAAGTGAGCCAAAAAGAGAACCTCAATGACGAACATACTCCAGCTATATCAAATCATTTCTGAAATACATTAATGATAAGAATATTATTTTTTAAGTGAATAATTTTGATTATCGGTTGATCAAGTTAAGCAGTTTCTTGTTTGGAACAGTCAGTTTATCAAGTCTAATTCCATTGATACTTGCAAATCAGCCATTGTCTATTACTTTAAAACCAATTATAATCTCTGGTTCGAGCACAATAATCCAGCCATGTCACCCAAATTGAGAGAATTGTTTTCAAGGATTAAAAATCACAAAATTAGAGATTTAAATGAAGAATCAGAACTGCAGGTATACCCTATTGGGGTAGATGAACCAAACACAATTCTTAGACAGCTCCAAAGCAAGCACCCCTTTATTGCAGAGTACTTTGCGTGTTTGTTTGTAATAATGTTTTGACATGCAATTTGGGAAACGCAAAACCAGGAAAGACTGAGTGTGCGACTCATTTGGCACAAAATAATGGGTAAAACAGCAAATGAGTACACAGATATTCAGTGGCTACGTCAGCCAAAACACTTTTATGATGAGTCATTTCCCATTACACCTGTTGCATCTTACAAAGAATACCTTGAATTTCTCGATTTATACAAAATGAATTACACAAAGGAATTCTTTTATTTTGCTCATTTAAATATCTAGAAGATGTTCAATTGTAATTAAATCCACATGAGCCATTAACACAGGATATATTTAGAAAATTGTTGACACTATTAAGTGAAGAGAATGTGGGATTGCCAAAAGAAATCAATGGACATTCATTTAGGTTTTTATGAGTACATGTTGATTGAGTCTAGTATTTGTTTCAATCTAAATTAAGTGATGGCATAGTGCCGTTGGCAGTCCCCTGATCAAATGGCCAGATATTTACTTTCTTATGAAATAAATAAATTAAATAATCCAGTAAATATACGATATCCTAAGGAAACAGGTGGTATGATAGCGTCTAATCACAATTCTAGTTTTGATGAGCTGGATTATGATTTATTAGTATCTAAATTAGTGGAAAGACTGCAAAACAGCTTGTAAGTGGTAAATCAAATACATTGTGGAGTAAATTTTCTTTTTTTAATATATATTAAAGTCTTTGGCAGCTCAACTCCCCCCGGGGGGAGTTGAGTTTATAGAATAAATTTTTCACTCAACTCCCCGGGGGGGGAGTTGGGTCAAACATCAAATTTTAAAAATGACAAATGGAAATCATCCACGTAAATTACAATCTTTAATGATCAAACATAAACGTAAAGCTTTATTACAATTAGTACAAGGTTCAATTAGTATTAAAAATTAGGTGGTCGAGTTAGTCCTTAAAAGGCCTTGACGGGACTAAACTATGAGACTTGATTTTCCCTCTAAAAATGTATTTTTTCAAAAC
>JADGIG010000129.1:0-16779 GCA_018985235.1 Sanchytrium tribonematis
ATTAATTTTCCTATTAAATTGTCACAAAGTACTAATACCGGAAGACTCATTCAGTCAGAATACTTCATTACTCTGGAATTGATTTCTAACAAAAGATCAGTGGGTCAGCACATTAATTTTCCAATTGTAATTTGCACCACCACAAATTTAGGCACTGAGTCACATTTAGTTACACAAGAATATCCACTAGACTTGCAATATTTTCCTAACCATAGAAAAGGTCTAACCTTATACCCTTCTTTATCTCAAATTCAATATTGATCTATTCCATTTCTCAATAGGCAGAAAAACTAATAAAAATTAATTTGAGTAAAACATTTGATTGGCTTGAAAATTAATAAAATGTTGACTCCGTTTGTATTAACTGAAAATAATGGCATCACCAGCTCAATATGTCGCATTTGCAGATAAAATACTTGGCAAAGCACAGAAGCAAGGCATATATCAAAACAAACGTGCTTACTACTTTAAAGCAACAGAAATGAAACCTCATGTTGATGATTTATTAGAAAAAGTCGAAATTGAGAATATCAAAAAAGGAACTGACTTATTGCAAAAGCTTTTGGAATTAAATTTTATAGTGCGTGTCAAGCGTTTCAATACAAAAATTGAAGAGGTCAAGAGATTGGAGCCTGTTGCCGATACAGATTTTAAATTAAAAGAAATTATTGACTATGAAGAACGTCAGGTCTATTACATGTGGCTATATCAAGGCAATCCATTGTGGAATATGTTGAAAAGTGTTGGGATGGTCGTATTGGTTCTTGTAGGAGTGATGTATCCACTTTGGCCTTCTCAAATGAAGCACTTGTCATATTATGCTAGCTGGAGTGTCATGGGATTTATGGGAGTCATATTGTCGCTTGGTAATGAATTCTTACTTAGGGGTCATACGAATCATTGTGTTTGCCATCACTATTTTTACTCATTCTCCTGGCCTTTGGCTTTTTCCCAATTTGTTTGCGGATGTGGGTTTTTTTGATTCATTCAGACCGTGGTACTCTTGGCATGTAACGAATGCTGAGCGTGAGCGGCGAAAAGAACAAAGGCGCATTCAAAAAGCCGAAAAGTTGAAAAAGAAAGCGGAAAAGAAAAGACTGCGAGAACTTCGTAAAAGTGACATGAGCAACTCTGACGTTAGTGATTCCGAAAACAAAAAGAAACAGTAAACTAATTCTTCGTCAAATTTAACACTTGTGAATTACAATGTCAAACAATCTCACGTGATCTCACCAATTATAAGATTATCTGAAAATCTCCCTTCAAATTCAGGATGATACAGGAAATTTTACTATTTACATTTCTTTACTACATCTCTTACAAAATCTATTGTATTTACAATAGCCACATTTTAGAAACAAACATTTCACTTTGCAAGCAAGTTGCGGAATTGACAAAAGCAAGGGAATCACAAAATGAAAATATAAAAGAATTGCTTCTTCTGTTAAGTGAGACGGCAGATATATCAGAAACGATACTGCAAGAGAATGCGAAATTGATTGCGAAAAGGCAATGTTTATTCAAAAAAGAAGCAAGTAATTATACAAATCGAAAATGCAAAATTTGCAGAAAGCGAATCCGAGTGAGTCTAAGAGGATGTGAACATATTTCGCACAACCCCTGTATAATGATGAATAAAGCAAAATGATTTTTTTATAGATTTATTTCAGCTCCCATTGCAATAATGGTAATAGCCCTGCCTTTTTAAAAGATGCGTTGCACAGGTCCCATGGTGGACTTGATATGCAAAGATTTAACGTTTTGCCAATTCTTTTTCAACAAAGATACAAGAAAATTGACAGACAACATTGTGTTAGAAACCAATTGATCTTCAGTCATTTCAACATTTCCGACAGCAACACTCATACACAATACTTTCTTCAATTGAAATTTAATAGTGGATTTGATTTCCTCGGCCTTGTCTTGTAAAGATTCGGCATGAGAAACAGGAGACGGAAACTTTCCCGCACGATTCAATCCAGGTCCTAAAATACGAGGAATTTGCTTAATCAATGCTTCCGAAGCCAAAAATGCGTCGTATTTCTTTGCTAATTTTTTGATTAACTTCTTATTTTTGTTAAGCTTTTTCAAATCATCAACAGACATTCCGTCCATTCCAATTTTAACAGCTTCATCCAAATGCTGTTCATCTCCCAACATGCAAATTTTCATTCTAGGCTTTGGAGTATTAGGAAGTTTGATGGATCCAGCAAAACGCTTGTCTCTTTGAGGATCGTAATTTTTCAATCCAATTTGCAATTCGATTGTTTCCACGAAATTTCTTTTGGTTTTTTCATCTTTAGAATACTTTAGGATTTCATCAATTGCATCACGGCAGGTTTGCGCTGATAATTTGGACATAGAAAATCCAACGTATTGTAAGTATAACAACTTTCACACGTGTTTTTGTCCAATCAAAAAACGAAAAAATTAAAGGTTACAAATTTATTGCTTTAATTCACCCACTGCATACTTTTGTATCTTTCCTAATGCAGATTTTGGATGACCAACATCGTCAAAATCTGCTGTAGCATCAACACCTTTATGGTCGACTATAATTTCTTCACCACCAGGATGGGTGGATGCAAAATCTGTCAAATCATACACCTTACCTTTCAATCCAACTAGCAGCTTTTCTGAGGACTTTAACTCTGACAAAGAATATTGCTTCATGTCACAGATTCGCACGTAATCAAGTTTGAAATTAATTTGTCAGGAGTATTATCAAACTTGAATGAAGCGGAAATTGGAAGTTGTTAGTGATACTTCATCAAAAAAGAGAGACGTTTTAGGGATTCAATGGAATCACTCCCAAAAAGAATTATCGGAAACAATTTTGGATCAAAAGTGCTACTTTTGTGAAAAGATTAATGATCTTTACACATGTATTAGGTGCAAGGAAGCATATTGTGATAAATGTGGAAGTTTGATTTTCTTAGCCCGTGAAATCATATGTGTATCTTGTAAGTAAGATTTGGAATCAAGTGAATTATTTCCGGAATTGTAAACCTCCAAAATTTAGGTAAATAACAATTTATTTTCTTAAAATTTCACTAATATGATTTACCTGACCATCCCGTCTACCATCTAAACCTTTTCCTTTTCCATCGTCGTCAAATCTTTCCTTATGAGAGCCAGTGTATTTGGTATGGTCGGTCAAGCGATCAAAAACAGAATCGCTGGATGCTTTAGAATCTAGTTCATTGCCACTCCCATTTAAATTCTTATTGCTGCCGGTTTCTGTTCTAACTTTTGGTTCATTTTTGACTACTAAGGCTACAAGCTTTGAATAACCTTCCTCGTCTCCTGGATATTTAATCTCTGCTAAAAGGCGCAATGCAGCTTTAAATTGTTCAAAATCTAGTTTTCTATCAGTTTTTTCTTTCTTTGCTTTGTTAAATACAATGTCTACATCTGTAGTGGTCAATTTTTTGTCTAAAATCAAACTATCTTTACAGAGCTTGCTAAATTTGAAATTATCAATTTCTACTGCATTAATGGCTCTGCTACTTCCGAAGGAACAAAAAGCAGAGAATCTTTTAAGAAGCTCGTCTTCCATTTTTGAGTTTCAAACTTTGACCTGTTTATTTTTTGTAACCATATGCTTTATCTTTTTACAGCATTTGCAAAACTTAGAGGCGTTAACCCAAAGGATGAAGCAATATACAGCGGTTCCGAAATCGTTTGTGATGGTAACAAAAAAATTCCTATATCCTGGATAAACGACGACTATTGCGATTGCCAAGACGGAACTGATGAAAAAGGTACAAGTGCTTGTGATACTGAATTTTTTTGTAATAATGATGGTCTTTCAAAATACATCCCTTCTAGTTGGGTTGACGATGGTAGACAAGATTGTTGCGACGGAAGCGATGAACAAAATGGTACTAATACTTGTAGCGAATTAAAATTACAATTGGAAAGTAAACGCAAAGAATTATCAGAGAAATATCGCACAGGTATAGAAGAAAAAAGATCGTATATAGAATTTGGATTAAATTGGAGATCTAATAGCGTGAAGAAAATATCAGAAGATGAATTAAAAATTCAAAAATTGGATCAGGATTTAACAGCTTTAAATACCAAAATACACGAACTCGAAAAGCTGGAAAAGTTTGAGGATGATGTTTTTCAATGTAATCAATTTTGTATCGATAATTATAACTCACGTTTTGGTGAAATATTTGAAAGCCTCAAGTCTGTTGAAAATCCTCCACAATATGTTTTGGATGCAATATCAAAATACGAAGGCATAATAGCTGATCCTACCCCAAAATCGCGCAATGGAGAACAAAATAATGGTATTATTTCGAAAATCCTGGATTGGATCCCACTTATTCCACGATCCAGTACTGGAACTTTTTTACTAACGTAGATAATTTGCAATCATTTAGAGATTCTAGGTCAGAAAAGCAAAGATCTAAGACAGACTTGGAAACGCATTTAAATGCATTAAAGTCGAAACTTGAATTTAATTTAGGTCTACATGACGAATGGGCTAAGACGGTTGAATCTTGCACGAGCGACATTTTTGAGGGCAAAAATTATGAATTTTGTTTTTTTGGGTCTGTCAAACAAGATGGGATACTTTTGGGTCGATTTTCCGAGTGGACTCATCACAAAGATCCAAGAATTGATTTCATTGAATCTTTAGGAAACGATCTTGACAAGATGGAAGGAATAGATGTGTTTGGAGAGATGAAATACAATTACGGCACACGCTGTTGGAATGGAAATGACAGGTTTGTGGATGTGGTAGTCCGATGCGATTCGGTTTTCAAGATTGTTGCGGTGTCTGAACCATCTATGTGCAACTACAGGATGGAAGTTACAACACCAGTAGCATGTCCGCATCCTCCAGAATTTAGACCAGTCGAACCAGTCGTGCCTCACAATAATGTCAAAGATGAATTATAATAAACTTATAAATTTGAAGGCCATGTCAACACATGTGGCATTTGCAAAGCAAGAAATCGAACAACACAAAGTGTCAATGCAACTGAAAGAAAAACTAGAAGATTATCAACAATTTCAGACTGAAATGACTTGTAAAATTCTCAACTTAAGACAACAAGAAGAAATACTATCTTTAAGCCTCGATGAACACGTGTTTTTGGTTGCGACTTTAGACAAAAAAAGAAGCTCTGCCTCAAATAAAGAGTATAATGAAAAGAAAAAAAGGATAGAACTAACAGAAAACATCCGGGTACTAAAATCACAAATCTTGGAAATCCGAAACGAATTAAATCAACTTGTTCTTCATATCCAGGAGCAATCACACATCAAAAATCTAATTACACAGATACGTTCCGATGAAGGCATTAGCTTAGTCGAGTATGTGGAGGCCCAATTGTATTTGAAATCAATTTTACAAGAGGCATTGAAAAGTCACTTATCAAAGAATGTTTCTTATAGTTTAAAAATTACATCAGATTTAGAAAAAGCTTCATCACCAAATCTAATTGATAATGCGATTGAAAAAGTTGAGATTAGCAAGAGCGAAAATCAGTCAAGATTGATCTATTCCCTAAACAATATCTGCAACTCATTGGCAAATGCTGTTAATATGGACGATTTTGCGCTGAACAAAGAAGATGGCTTCAAAAATGCCTTGGATCACATCCAGGTAACAATTTTATTGATGGAATCTCTTCTGAGCATCAACGAAAAGAATAAATAATTTTATTAAGAAAGCTATATTATGCATCATGAGACTTCAACAAATTTACGATATCAACGTACAGCTTTTCTACATTTTCTTCCATTTTATTGCCGAATCTTCCCGATTTGTCAACTAAATCCCAATGACTGCCACTCAAAGTTTTGAGATACTGGCCATATTTGCTACTTTTAAGACTGACTAGGCCATCATTATCTCCGGAAAGGTTATACATAATCCTTTCCAACAAATCCATATAGTCTTGAAGCGTTTTAAGTCCCAAAATCGAAAGCAATGGCATGTTAGTAACGTCGTTATCTACTATTTGTTTTGCTATATGATGTATTTTCTCATTATCACACTTAAAAGAAGCTCCCACACTATAGTATTTCGTAAATTTGTTTTCCTTAATTGATTCGTTAAATTTGGAACAATATTTAGTGGTCAGGCAAGAATAGGCAGGCTGATCAAGATAATATAAAAAATGATAAGCCAATGTATTTGGTTTCGACAAATTGGGATCATATCTGTAACCCAAGCCTAATTTACGATTTAAAAGATCCATAAACTCACTACCGTGATGCGGTGTGCCAATCGTTGTAATGGTTGGTATTTGTAATTTACGAGAATGAAGCATGTAACGAGCATCTAAGCCCCCCAAGGAATGGCACAAAAGATGTGCATTTTCTAAATTGTTTTTCTGAATATATTCATACAATTCCTGACTTCTTTGCTCAATAGAATGGGTTTTAGATACCTTTGATAGGTATACTTTGTATCCTAATTTGGTCAACAATTCCGGAATATTTCCCCAATAGTTCAGTCTAAATCGTGCGAGCTCAATTTTGTCAAATCCGAAAAGTCCATGGTGCATTAAAATGGGTCTCATAGTTTTGTCTCCTATAGAAAAAATTAAGAGCTGTTTAAAGGAGCTTTCAGCCTTGCAAACTAAATTAACTGCGATTTAAAAGTTATAATTCAATTAAGGGAACAGTATCGAAAGGGAATCTGATCTATCATCATACTTAATAAATGTGATTCGAGCATTCTGAAACAGAATGGAAGAAATTATTTGCGAGACAATCTTTGAATCACTTCAAGTTCCATCCAAAAGAAACTTGAATTTATTTTTTCCAAATAAGAAACCTAGACTGTCAAACCATATGGACTTAATCGAGGAAAATTGCGAGAAATTAAAAAATGCAAATATCAGAAGATTAATGAATTTAAGAAAAAAATATATACCCAAGAAAACTTCACCGCTTCATCCATTTTACGTTAAACCCAAATCCAATCTATTGAATAAAGCAATAGGAAGTACCAGTAACAAGACAATTATGCCGAGTGAGAAATTAAAATTTTACCTGAGAAGCAAATACTTTTTAGACTTTCAAAAGTGGAAGCGCAATGAAAAAATAGGCACCCCGCTTGTTTATGCTTTTAAAGAGTGTATGCAAGAAGAAAAATGGGACATATTGGAAAATTTGAACAATAATAATACACTGGAAGATTTAATTACAGTGTTACCAGAAGCTGGATTTGAATTCGACTTCAAAGTTGATTTATTGGCATAATTGTATTAAATAAATACAATTTTCAAAAAATAATTTTAAATATCAGCTTTGATTCCATTTTCAAAAGTTCGTTTACCTAGGATATACAAAAGACTCTCTCTGTAGGTTTGTGGAACCACATACCTGATTTCAGTCGGCTGGTGGAATGGTCTGAATGTGAAATGAAAAATATTAGAGGTTTCCAGCTGATTTTTTATAATGATATCGGCAACGACTTGAACTTGAAATGCATCCTTCCATTTTTCATCCAAAGTGTCTCTTTCAGAAGGTTGTGGTGAATATGACACTAAACTTCTCAATTTTAGAATTGAGCCAATTGGAACTGGTTTGCGGAAAACCACATCGTCCATTGCCATAAACTCAACATTATCTTGTCCTGTAAATATCATTGAAGTACAGTATGCCAGCTCGTAAGCTTTTCGAAGAAGATAACCTCCAAATATGAAATTGTGGATATTTCGATCTTGTGGTTGCATAATGGATATATTCTCTTGAGCAGTATCTGACATGAGAATTAGACCGGGAGACTTTTCAAATTTTGTTTTTGTGGATAGCAATAATGAATTTGGCTGCGAAGTGGTGTGCAAAACTCCTTCTGAGAGCTGAGTTTTCAGGAATAAATTATGGACAGTTTTAAGCTCCACAGCAGATGGCGGTTGTTTTAATAAAGATTCTTGTACTTGCTGTTTTTTAAGATTTCGAGTTTCCGCTCCTCTATTAAAAACAATTTGTTCTTTAGTATTTTCAATCTTTAATGGGTGGACTTGCACCGCTTTTTGAGTATAGGCGTCTCTTGCAACCATACAAAATTTTGCTGTCATCACAGGTATTTCCTCTTCAATATTGCTATTGAGAGATTTCACTTGTTCATTTTGCTTCCCAAAAAAAGTTCTTTTGAGCAGCTCTAATAATTCAGGTGATGCAGCAGAATGAATAGGCAACTGATTTTCAGCTAAATTCGATGTATTGCCCAGAACAGTCTCTAGCCCGTTTCTGTGTCCAGATTTGTACCTTAATTGGGAACAAGTCATTGTTACTTCCATGGATGACTGACCCACAAATGTAACATTTCCATAAATTTTCATATCCATCTCGACAGTTGGCATTCTAATCAAATCTATTCGGTCAACAGATGCCGTAACGATTGTAATTTGTGAGTCCTGATTTTTAAAAAGTGCGTGGTCATCCGCATGCTGATAACTAATAGCACCAGCCAGCGCGTCCAAGTTTTCTAGAATTTTGGCAATTCTTATATTTCCGGCAAAGTTTATGTACAACTCTCTTGTCAATGGATCACTTTTAAAGAGCAAGAACTGTTCGATGTAAGAATCTTTCATAGTTTTTAGTTTTAAATCAAGCTTAGCAGGTTTGACTGGAGGAATTCTATTTACCTGGAATGGTTTAATAGGTAGTACAGAATATCTGGAAAGTTTTGCTAGAGTCGGTATCATTCAACTTTTCAATCCTTGGTTTCGAAAAAACTCTTACAACATTGCGCTTTCAACAGTAACATTATATATTCTTTCACTTAAATGTTCTGCGGATATCCAGTACCATAATCGAATATGAGTGATTTATTTCGATTCAGCCGGAATTCATTTCGCCAATCATTTGATTGGTCTTAATGGCAATATATTCAACTACAGTCTCCTTCAGTCAATGTTTCTTTTGTTGTTAATTGCGTTCTGTGATTACTGCGTAGAGGGACAGAAAATGTGTTTCCAGATGACAACAGATGGAACCAATATAACCGTATTATGGAAAATAGCTAATAGTGTGGGCTACGCTGGTGTCGGCTTTGGAACAAGCATGACAAATGCTGATATGGTGGTAGTCTGGAGGAACAGTAATAGAGTGATTTTGTCTCCTAGATATTCTACCGGAGAAAGTTTACCAGAATATGTGAAAACCAAAAGTTACGCCAGTCAGTATTCTTTAAACTCTGCAAATGATCCAAATTTCTGGTTTGTTAAATTTACAAGACCTCTTAAACCATCAGATGGGCTTATGACTCCATTAATAAGTGGCGAGAATCAAATAATTTGGGCTGCTGGGGATGCTCCGGATAGTGCTGATCCCTCTACCACTTTTGACCAACACTCATCACAAGGGTCTTTTGTATTTAATGCCGCTACGGGCTCTTCGGGGGTGAGTTTAATTGTAACTTTGCATGGCTACGGATTACTAATATTTTGGTTAATTCTAACTCCTATATCGATTATGTTGGCTAGATATTTTAAACATATTGGCCACAAATGGTTTATTGCTCATGTTGGAGTCCAAATATTGACTGTATTAGCCACTATAGTTTTAGGCTTGTTGATGGAAAACAAATATAGTTGGGGATTCAAAACACTTCACGAAATAATTGGAATAGTCATCATTGTAATTGGAACCCTTCAATTAGTCAGCGGAGCAGTAATCCACTTCTCCTACGACCCTAGCAGATCAAGCATTCCAGCGAGGGACAGACTTCATGGAGTTGTGGGATTTTTACTGTGGTTTGCATCAATATATCAAATGGTTTCCGGTCTTAAAGGAAATGATTCCACTAGACTATACATATTTAGTGCTATAGCCGGAGTTATGTTTATGTCATTACTTGTGCTACAGGTAAGAAAGAGTAAAAGCTGGAAATAACTAACAAAATAAAACTTGAAACTGCTCTCTATAATGTCTGTATCTGACTTGTTGAATTCAATTTTAGATAAAGTGAATTTTGAGCAAGATATAATGGAACAAGTTCTATCTGAGTTTTCAAAGGAGCAATTGCCATACAAGCTTATTGTGCATTTGGTAAAAAATGCAAATGGCAATGTTAAATCGCACTCACTGACTACATGGGATGCAGCCAATGATGTGGTTGTATGTAGACAACTTAAAAAAGAGTCAAATAACTATATTGTTACTTGTTATGCGACCCACATTTGAAAAATAAAGAAGTCAAAAATTTGTTATCGCTTACAACTCTTGTTGGAGCCAGGAATCCCGCATATGTTGTAAGCGCTTTATTTCCTGTTTATGCTTTGTTTTCTCTCTTTCTTAATCTAGCTTGAGTCTTTAATCCAAGTTGGTGACCTCCAATGACTTTCTTTTCTTCAGCTGCACGTTTAGCAACAGTGGTTAGGTTTTGGAGCGCATTGGAATCTTCAGGTTTAACTTCAGTTAATGCAAGTACAGTGACAGTTTTTTGGTGAACCAGTTGTCCAAGTCGAGCTTTGCCCTTGACAATTAAATAAGGAACTCCCATTTTTTTACATAATGCAGGTAGCCAAACTACCAATTCAATTGGGTCGACATCATGACTGATTAATACCAGTTTAGCTTTCTTTTGCTCCACTAGTGTGGTAACGTGCTTTATTCCAAACTTAATGACGACTGGTTTTGGTCCTTTCTCTCCACCTTTTGCGATTTTAAGTAAACGCTCTTTTTTTTCTTGCGTTGTTTCTGGTGAATATTTTTTAAATAATTCAATTGCTAATTTTGCAGTGTTGTGGTCAACAGCATTGTTGAATTGATTCAATACAGCAGGAACCTTTAATCGCTTTTTCAAAATGGCCTTTTGACGCTGTCTTTTGATGTACAAAGGCCAGTTAACAAATCTAGTTAAATCTTTCTTAGGTTGTACTGCTTGTCCAACACCAAAACTTTTGGGTGCTGCTTGAACTCTAGGATCTGTGGATTTTGCCATTTACAGACCTTTTGAATATTTCTTCAGTATCCAATTACGCACGTGTTATAGCCAATCAACTTTTTTGATTGAAACTCGGAAAATGGATACCTCCATTTAGTTATGAAACGACAATTGCGACAACGGAAGGAATATTTATTTAAGCTGGCTCAAAAGAAAGATAAAAAGCTGCTATTAGATGAAGCCTTGGAAAAAAGAAGCGGCGCTAACAAAAAGATTCGTACCACAGATTTAATATACGATGTCGATTTAGAAATGCAAGATGACGAGTATGCATATCTGGAGCCTAATTCTATCCTTTTGACAACAAGTCGCTCTCCCTCGTCCACTTTACTACAATTTGTGAAAGAATTATCAATAATCTTCCCCAAAGCAAACAGAGTAAATCGCGGAAATTCCACGGTAGAAGAAATAATGCAGGTTGCTAAACAAAAGCAGATAACAGATGTTATAATTATTCACGAAACGAGAGGTGTTCCGGATACTATGACTGTTTCTCACTTGCCTAATGGTCCAACCTTAAGGTGTTCCATACACAATGTCGTAAGTCGACATCAGGTCCAACAGGAAGCGAGGCGTAATAATTCCCAGGATAGTCAAGAGATGGAATATGTTATGAAGAATGTTCCCCAGAGTGATCCTTTCGTTATTTCTAATAATTTTAAATCCAAAGTAGGTGGTAGAGTTTCGACTATTTTGAAAGCAATTTTTCCAGAGGCTCCAAATAATACTACTTTCGGGGCCAAGGACCGTAGAATCATCACCATTTCGAATGAGCAGGACCTCGTTTTATTTCGTCACCATGTTGTAAAGAAACGACAATTTTGGAAAGAAGAAAATAATGACCTTAATGAGTCCAAAGACGCGCTAATGGTCATTGAAGTTGGTCCTCGATTTGATTTAAAGCCTTTTGAGATTAGAAGGGGAACTATTGATTTATGGAGAGTGAGCGACATTGAATGGGTATTTAGACCTTATCAGCGTACCGCATTTAAGAGATCAATTTTGTAGTAAATATTTATTTCATGTTTTTTAAACAACTGGGACATATTTCTTTCCTAGCACTAATCTCTGATTTCCTGGGCACGTACATACAATGTTTACAAAATGTTTTAAGTCTATAAAGGCGAATTCCACACCCATTACATAAAAAATTGATAGAATCTGGACTTCTGCGCCATAAAATTGAGTCAGTGGTGGAACAAGATATACATTTGTGGTTTTGATCTACTTTGGAATCTACTTTAATAATTTTCTTGGAAGCCATTTCTTTTTTCTTGACTGGTACATCAAAATTGGGTGGGACATAGTGTATAATTACAGGATCAATGGAAAAAATAATGCCATCTTTAGAATTTTGACTTTTTTTCGCAAATGGCTTAAATCTCATATTTATGGCCTATTTTAAATTTTTAATTAAGGATCTATTTTATTTGATGCAATTTCTTAAATAGTAATTCAGTCTTTCCATAGATTCTATAAATCTATCAGGAGTAGGCTTCATATATCCTAGATGCTGAGGTTCTAAAACTCCATGGTGTGGAATTTGAGATGCTGGTCCAGTATAAGGTTGATGACTCCAATTAATAAAATCAGCTGACCCTTCTGTGAACTTGAGAATGGAATCACACATATAATTTCGTTTAGTTAGAACTGGAGCAGGTGGAATGGTGATGCCGTTGGGATTTGGATTTGGTGTGCTTGTTGATAAATTTTGAGCTGAATTTTGAACTTGTACTATTTGTTGTTGTTGTTGTTGTTGTTGTTGTTGCTGAAGCTGTGGTTGTTGTTGTGGTGGTTGCTGGAGCTGGGACTGTGGTTGTTGCTGCTGTTGCTGCTGAGGCTGTGGTTGTAAATTAGGTTGAATTTGATTCATATTTTGTTGACTTGCCTTTTGACCAACTTGATTTTGAACAACTGCGATGGTTCCTTTGCTAAAAATTGGATTTTGGACTTTTAGAGTAGTATAGTAAGGTTTGACAAGAATTGAAGATGCAGGAGAGATAATGTTAAAATTGACAGGATAGGGTGGCTTTTGCACCGTTTTCAAAGATGGCAACCATGGCTGAGAATAGACATAGCAAAGATTTTTCGTGTCCATCACATCAATAACTCTGTACTCGGAAAAGGGCTGAACTCTATCCAAAATGTTCACTTCTCTGCCTTGTCCACTATTCCAAGCGACCCCATCAAACCTTTTACCATCATATCTATACAAATTACCAATCGCAGCTTTTTGGTATTCACTCCATACCTTATCAATTGTTGGGTGAATTACAAAGAATATCGGATCGTTAGGACTAAAATCTAATTGACCCATATCCCCGACAGCATTGGCTTGAGCACCTCCAATTATAATATGCGGCATAGTATGAATAGACCACTCTAAGTAATATCTAAATTCGTTGTATTTTTGGCTTTTTTTCCCCCACGTCTTGACAAAATTAATCATTTTAGGCATTGTATAATCCCCCCTTTTTAGATAGTATGAAATTTTACCATTTTCATATTTTCTGCGCAAGCATCTCTTTCCTTGTGCTGAATAAGTCACCTTGAAGTCTTTAAACGGTCCATCTGGTACACAATACTTTGAATTCGGTGTCCCAAATCCTCCAAAATCTTTCCAAATTACTGATCCAGGAATGTTACTCCCATCCCTTAAATAATTCCAATATGGCAAAACAATTGTTATGTTTTTATAGGGACTCTGCTTGGGAGCGATTCTCAAATAATTCTGGTAAACAGTATTTAGGGATTCTTCGAATTTTATCAAAAACACTCGGTGATATGGAAGGAATTGGGGATTCTTATGAAAATTTCTAGTGTGAGTGTAATGAATATAAGTAAATTCGTCATAGACTGAGACTTTCGGGTTCCTAGTTGAATTTGTTACCTTCAAAAGTTGGATAGACTTTATAAACGCCTGCTTTTCCACCGGTTGAAGCTCTCTCCATTCTTTCCGTACGTTAATTTTGCTGCAATACCCAAATATGAGAGATAATATGATTAACCTCATTCTATTGTAGGAAGCGATTGTTGCTTTTTGACTCCTTTAAAAATAAAGCTGATTGGCTCGCAGATTTTTTGAGACCGAAATTCCTTAGAAGTCCTAGTACAAGTCTTCCAAATAGCCAACTGGTTCGGAATGTTTCCTAACGAGAAGATATTCTTTTAAGCAGCCATTAAATTTCCCATGTTGACGGAGTCGGGGAAATCTGTAACGTGAAGATGGCTTCTCTTCAATCAAATTTTCCGATCAGTTGCTATCCAGTGAGCGCACCAGCAGAATTTCAATTTGATTTTACTGAGGAAAATGCTCATTCGGACAATGTTCATGCGATGCTATTTGATTATAATGACCTTAATAGAATCGGTTTAGATGGCTATTTGATCTGTTCCATTGATGCTTTAAATCAAGATTTATGTACAAAAGATCAGTTAGGATCATTTATTGCTGGAAATACGAACAGTATACCTTTAAAAGGCGGTAAACAAACTATCCCTATTTCAAAATCAGGTTATTGGTGTATGGTTCATGATGCCACACAGACACCAAAGATTAATATTGTAAATCAGCAATTGCAATTGCCTGCTCCTTATTTGCCTCTACTTAATTTTTATTATTATATGACTATTGTTTACATGGTACTCGGGGTTTATTACATGGTCAATTCCATTAAACACTTAGGATCTACGACAAAGTTAAATTATTACATACTTGGAATGATTTGGATGAGCATGTTGGAAATGGCACTCGGCTACGGCTATTACATGTATTGGGGAAGTTATGGTTCTACTTCGCCCTTATTATTATTTTTATTTGCCGCTTTGACATCCGGTAGAAATTCAGTCTTGCTACTTACATTCCACTCCACCTGCAAACAAGCCTTAAAAAGATACAAGTTATACTTAACTTTATATGGGCTTTCGTCATTTATTTATTTTCTGCATGTATTGAATCCACAGCAAGAGCATGTTCTCTTCTTTGTGGCACTTCCGTTAGCATTGTTGAGCACTATCTTTGTAAATCACATATTGGCACATGCTCAGCCGCAACTTATGCAATTATTTTCGATTACAGGTAATTTATTTTAATATAGGGGTCGGATTTGTTGTATTGGCATTATTGCACTTGTTATTTATTTATCACAAACAAGACAGACAGTTTTATGTTGCTACTTGGCCTTATCGATGGTTAGTTTTAGACGCTTTGCCTCAGCTTTTAGTTTGCGGTTTAGTTGTTGGATTGGTCGTTCTGTTTAAAGTTGACGGTACTAAGAAGAAGGGATACGAACTAGTCGAGGAACTTAAAAATAGCGAAGAAGGCAAAAATGATTAATAAATTTAGGCTCTACAAATTATTTTTTGTTACATGACAAGGTATATAATTGTTCTGGTTGGATTGCCTGCTAGAGGCAAGACATTTATAAGTCAAAAAATTTGCAAGTATATGAATTGGCTTGGTTTGCGATGTAATGTCTTCAATGTTGGGACGTATCGAAGAAAACTAGTTGGTTCAAACATCAATCATCAGTTTTTTGACGCAAGCAACTCAGAAGCAGCACAGCTGCGCCAAGTTGCTGCAAATGAAGCCATGGCTGACTTACTAAGCTGGATTACAGCTGAAAACCATGGCATTGCAATATATGATGCTACAAATACAACTCGCGATCGACGACAATGGATTCTTGATCAAGCTGCCGGAAAATGCGAAGTTTTATTTCTGGAGAGTGTTTGCACCGACGAAAACATTATTATGCATAATATTTTGGAGGTTAAGGTTAGTGGTCCTGATTATCTATCAAAAATGACTGCGGAAGAAGCTGCAGCAGATTTTAAATTGAGAATGGAACACTATGAAAAAGTTTATCAACCGCTTACTAGAGTAGAAGACGGGCATGTGAGTTTTATTAAATTAATTAATGTTGCGAATAAGATTATTTTGAATTTAGTGACTGGTTGGGTGCCATCCAGGATCGTTTACTACTTGATGAATTTGCATATTACTCCTCGGAAGATATTTTTGTCACGGCATGGTGAATCAGAATATAATGTTTTGGGTAAAATTGGGGGCGATTCTAACTTAAGTCAACGTGGTAGAAAATATAGAGAGTTGTTACCCGGTTTGTTAGATTCATTTCTGGGTGAAGAAAGCGTTAAAGTATGGACTTCTACTCTAAAAAGAACTATAGAGACGTCTGGCAATTTAAAATTTTCAAAGAAGCAATACAAAGCGCTGGATGAGATTGATGCTGGTATCTGCGACGGACTAACTTATGAAGAAATTAACGAAAAATACCCAGAAGAATTTGAATATCGGAATCTCGACAAATTTAGATACAGGTAAATAAAAATAACATAGATATCAAGGTGGTGAGAGCTACTTGGATTTAGTACATCGACTAGAGCCAGTCATAATGGAGATAGAAAGGGAAGGTAATATACTGATAATTGGCCATCAGGCTACCTTGAGAACTATATATGCATATTTCCATAACTACAAACAATCTGATATCCCATATATCGATATTCCACTACATACGCTAATAGCCTTGACTCCTAAAGCGTATGGTTGTGCAGAGGAAAGACTCTCTGCGGACATTAAAGCTGTCAATACTTATAGGGCGAGACAGACATCATTAGAATCAACAGTGGAAAGAAGGCCATCTAGGACAGGCAGGGTCGCAATCAACGAATTGACAGAAACCTCAAGAATACAATCTAGGGAATAAATTTAAAATCATTTGATTGGCTCAAAACACGTGTTTCGCAAAAGTCTGTAAATATTTTCTGCTATCTCACTAATGCCTAAGCAAGTAACCGATATCACTGAGTTCCTTAAGATCGCTGGAGGT
>JADGIG010000130.1:0-16689 GCA_018985235.1 Sanchytrium tribonematis
TTTTGAATCAATGAATTGAAATGAAATGGATGAAATGCATCTGATTCATTGGATTGCCATTGTTTTTTGGATACTGGGTGATTTGGATAGATATCTGTGTATTCTTTGTAAATATTGGATAATTTGAAATGGATATTGAGTTGAATGGCATTTAATAGAGTAAATAGCATTGGATATAGTTGGATGGGGTTAGATGGGTTATTGAATGAGATGGCGTGATATTGGGTGATTTGGCAAATATTGGCAAATAAATTGATCTACAGTAAAAAAACCATCGGATGTGTTTGGATTCAATATTTATTAGCTTTTAACCTCACCAGTTAAACTATTAAGATTTGCTTCAATGGCTTCTTTCGTTACCCACTCTTGAAATATTTTTTGCGTTATTTCTACGTTGAATCCTCTACTTACTGATGCTATCAAAAAACTTGATAAATCAGAGGTCGTCATAACTTCCTCAAAACCCTCGCATTTCCATCCATCTAATTGATTTCGACAATAACCTTGCTCATCACTATTAGAATAACTTATAACAATCTTAACTGCCACAATTAATCCAATCCAAATCATTATTTCTTTCTATTGTCATCCTCTCTTTAAATAGTACATCAAGTCGTACAAATAAACCCCTTTGCCAATCAAATTGGATTTCATGTTACATTTATCAATACAAGTGTACACAAAGACACCGTGATCTATTGAGACATTTGAATTTATTGTTTTGAATTAAACTATCATTTTGAAGGGATAATTCGACAATATTGGCGTACTCAATCAACCAATTCATTATATAATGCTCTAGACATCCATGGAATATCAAATCCATTGATTAATTCTTTTGGCAACTATGGCATGAGATGGAGCCTCTCTTATTTCAAAATAGTCTGCAGTGGTCATATGCTTCAAATGATATTCCATATAAATAGCAGCATAATAAAGTGCATTGATAACACATGCAGGCTCTAGATTAACGAAAAGATAATCATATAAATTCATGTGTATAAATTTATCAAAGTACAAAACTCCAATGGCTTTATAGTCTTTTTTAATGTCTTTTATGTCCGTATAATGCGTTTGGGATGCTAACAAGTCATCAGTATTTCTCTTGTTTACAGGTTGATCTGTATGAAGTGAATTTAAAATTTGATAAATTGGTTTGGTGATTGATTCTTGATTTGCAATTAATGCGCCACCTACAATTAGTAATATAAATCCAATCCAGGCAGATTTAAGACTAATGCTACTATTATAAAGTTTGGCAATTATTATAGTTTGACCAAAATAAATAATTTCATTATTTGTAAATATGGCATTTTGAAGCAATTGAGATACTTCAAATGATCTCTTGGCTAGTCTCAGTTGGTGCGATTTGATATACTTGACAACTTCTGGGCATTGGGATGCTAGTTTTATTTGATTTTGGATTGATTTTGATATTTCCACTTCTTTTGGAGTTCTTTTGATTATTTCCCTCGCTAGCTCATTTAAATCAATCGATGTTGGAAAGCAGTAATACCTTAATGAAGGATTATTGCGCTGCATGATATTGATACAATTTGCAAATGCCAATTTCTCATTGTGAGTCATTTTTAATATTGTACTCGGTAAAATGGGTTTAATTGAAGATGCATACGCTTCTACAGATGGGGACGCTTTTGAAAATACACACAACAATGCAAATAACATGTGGAAGTGGATTGCAATTCCTTTTTATAACAAATGGGGCAACACGTGGTTGTACAAATATACCCCGCTGCTAAATAGTCACGAAAAGAAAATCAATTCCATTTATTTAAAAGACTTCATCATTCACCAGTGGATTCATATTGGTTTGAATTGGATGACCATCACATTGCCCGTAACTAAAATCCGGATGACAATGTTTGCCATTTTTAAATCTGAAACAATAGCCTTTTTCTGCAAATGGATCCATTTCACAATAAGGTGCCAAAGAATCACATTGTTTAGTCTCAATTGAAGCACCCACTTGAAAGACACCACATGGTAATCTGGGACAGGCTGGATACGCACTAAATCGTGAATCACATTTAGATTTATAACTTGTTTCTTTTTCACAAGTACCTTGAAATGCAAAATCACTATTTCCCTTTGATTTGACACAATATGGGTAAGTTTGTGGACAATATCTGTGGTTTCCACTACTAATGAATCCACATTTACCATCCACACTCAAATTTGGATTTTTAGGCCATTCACAAGTATTTGTGGCACTATAATCTGGTTGACATGCGTATTTCCCTTTTGGATCTGTATCGCATTGTCCCAATGAATTACAATATTCATTGTTGCCAGTACATAATTGATTGTTATTTTGCCAACCACAAAGTGGTTTGGTAGTTGTTAAAGCTGCCATGGATTGAATCAACATCATTTACCAAACTAGATGATTTTGCATTTAATATTATTTAAAATGGCTTTAATTGGTGGGTAATATGATTAAACCATTTAACAAAAGACCATTGGCCAATTTTAAATGAATACGGCTTGCCATTTCCTTGCAAGATCAATTTAAATGCTCGAATAAGATGATACACAGTGGCTAAAAATCAACCAATTGACTGCTAAATAAGTTGCCAACTCTATTTAAAATTTAATTCCCCATTCAAACAAATGATATTCTCTCTCGCTTTATCTGCAATTTCCACCAGATTCCAAAAATGTGGTCCAAATCAACAACAATCTATTTGCCAAGCACCCAATGCATTTTGCAGTTTCAATTGGTATTGTATGACAGATCGTAGTCACAAAAAAGGATGTCATTCAGAATACAGCTTTAAAACCGTAGATTTAATCGATCCAGATGGAAATTCAGCCACAGATAATAATGTGATTGTGAGTCAAACTGCTTGTTCTGGTTTTAGTGAGGTTCCTTTCAACTTAATAAAATGATATTCAACTATTTTAAAACCTTGCCTCAAAATCAATGACCAACACAAATCAGCGTGATTCAGATTCACAAATCATTGTTTCTATTTCCGGTCTTTGACATGTTGTGATTGGCCATTATCAATCAAATTAGACAAACTTGTCTGTGACATTGATTAAAAAGAGATACACGTCTATTCGCACCATGATTTGGATTTTATTGACAATTATATTCGGAGGGGCAAGGGAAGCACTTAGGCCTGAACCAGTAGAAGTTAAATCTTCTCAACCTGGAGTTACTACTACTTTCAAACCACCTGAAGGTCACGCTTCATCACCACCAGGAACTGATTTATATTCAATTTCAACAGATGGTATAAAAGACCCTTTAACACCATCCCAAGCAGAAGAGGCACAGCAACAATTTGGTGAATTGGAAAACAAGATAAAAGGGGTGAGATTTGCTCAAGAAGACATTATACATGAATATAATCCTACGGAACCACCTAATGAAAGACCCCAAAGAAGATAAACCACCAGAAGAAAGAGATAATTCAAATGAAACACCCAAATCCCTTGACAAAACACCATCCAAATTATCATTTGATGATAAACTTGCCATCACTGCTATTATATTGGGTATCACTGGATTCATTATGATGTTGGCTGCATTAAGCACCATTTAATAAATGTGTCTCCACAGATATATTTCTTTTCAAACATGGCCATCAAAATATACTGAGATGATTAAAACACTAATAAAACAATGCTGAATGCTACCCCGATGAAGTAAAGACTGGTGAATGAATTGAAAATCATGTTGATCAATCAAATTGTAAGGGGATTCATGTGATGCCATTTAGTAGAATTGATTGGATGACTGAAATGAAAAGGGGGCTATATAATCACACAGTGATCAAACCATAAATGTTGTTGATTTGGATGATTTGTACAATTGCAATTAATATACAAGTTGGAACATCTGAGCATGTCTTTTATTCTATTATAGATGGCTCAATTGTGAATAGGAAATGGCAGACATTGGAAATGGAATTAACTACAGATAAATTGATTGAGATTGTAATGAAATGGACGGATATTCACATTAAAGTGTTGGTTGGATCGAAACACATTCAAATTAATTTGATTAGACGTGAAAATGAATTATTTACTAAACAACAAGTGATGAAAGCACTTGAAATTGCAAGTGGTGAAATTAAAGAGTCTTTGATAAATATACGAATTCAATCAGATTCAAGTGAATTTGAATGGATTGGATATTCCGTAGAGAATGCCGAATTTGGATATTGGAAAAGTGGGAAAGGAATGAGTTTATTAATTTTTAAAATCGATGCTGTTATAAATTCGATTGAAAAGGAGGAATTTGTGACAATTCAATCTACTTATTATAGTCGATTTGATATACTGATACATTCAAATAATATTAAACAAGTGATTTTGAATGAATTAAAAAAGTGTCATTTTTATGCATTCCAGATGGAAGCATCGAAACTTGTTTGATCTGAATAAATAATTTATTGACGATTTAAAAGTGATGTTGCTTCCAACTCTATAAAATAATGACACTTCATTTTAAATATTTCAAATAAAGGAGATTAGAAAGACACAGATCACATGAAAATACAACACGTGTCACAATAGGGGAATCATAGAATTTAATTTGGATGTGGATGATGTCCAATGATCATAGTCGTGTAGGGTAGTTGTATATTTAATATATTGGGAAATGGACGGATATCATGGGATATGGCTAATAATAATGGAAAATGATTGCAAAATATCAAGTATTGAATGGATGTAAATTTATATCTCAATCATCTGCTAAATCGTTGACTTGCTCTTCATTTACAAGATCCAATCACTCCATAATTTACCAATTAAATTAATAACATAGCCAATAAAATACAATGCAAGTATCTGCAATCAAATACAATGCATATTTAAACCAAAAGAACCATCTCATCTTTTAAATGATTTTTTTGTTATTTACCGTATTCACAAAACAAACTGCAAATGCAAGATGTGGACCACAATTTAACAATCATAAATGTGCAAAAGGGTTTTGTAGTTGGAATTCTATTTGTAGAGTCAAGGGTAGTAAAAATGGATGTAAAGCACGATACAGTGCAGATGGGACATGTGATTATCCAGAAAAGGAACCGTGTGGAGATTGGAACATGGGTATACCATTAACATGCAATGGAAAAAGACCATATTGTCAAATGGTAGATGATAAAGCAGGCAGTTGTAGCAGAACTAAAAAAGGATGCGAACCAAATTACAGTTCTAAACCATGTTGAGTAAATACTCCTATCATTTCAATTTCATTTTATTCGTCGATTGAAAATATGTGACGAATTGTATGAAATCTTTTAAATAATGCAAAACAGTTTCACGAGTCATACAGCACATGTGAAAATTATTTATTCATGTCCAACTAATTCCTCTAATGTCTCTTGTATTTCATTCTGCTTCATTGGTGGTTCAAATTCATAAATTGGCACTTGATTCCGACTCAGAATAACTTGAGATGTATTCAAATTCAATTGTACATGATTTGATAATTCATCATTTGATAATAAATCACCGTGATTCCATGGATTACAATACCATCCATTATATTTAATTTGAGTTCTAATGGGTCTCTTGTATTTCCATGTATACGTGCATGTATTTGGAATATTGTTGATGTTTAATTTGATTTGATATAAAGATGGCATTGTTGGATGGATTTGGATGGGTGGTTGGATTGGATTTGAGAGATATTGGGATATAAGTTGGAGAATGAGATTGAAATTGAAATTGAATAATGGATCCATTGTGATTGTCATCACCCTTGAATGTTTGACAGAGTCATTTGGAGTTGTACAAATAAGAAATGGCCAATTAGAATGAACCACGTGGTCTCCTTGTGTTTGAAACAAATGACGAATTACGGATAATGTCATGGTTATAACTCCAATATATATTTATTTAATTTCCCAATCTTTTAAATGCTCTTTTGACTTGATTGACACTAATTTGTTGATTCTTTTGATAAGTAACTTGTTTGAATCCATTTGTAACGGTGGCTACAAATTCACGTTCAACATGATTACAAACTAATTGAGCCATTGCAGTTACATTATGACCAGATCCAAGATGAGTACTGCAATCCCAAACTTTCTCTGATACTGGTTTGTCAAATGAACTCCAATTTTCGGCACAGCAAATGAATTCATTTTCATTTGTAAAAGAAATAGAGAGTCTTGAGAATTGTTTTCTTAAAGTATACAATGCATCCTCAAATGTCACATCAAATTTATGTTCTTCGATCACCTTGTCTCTTGTGAATGTCACAGTATTCACTGGATTGTTTCGGACAAAATTGGCCCATTTATATGCCAAATCAATTGTTGAAATTTTGGCTACATCCCTAAAAAGACATACCCATCTTAATTCACCATCACCTGTATTTTGATTCCACCTTGCTCGAAACACATCTACGCAAATTTCAGTTTCTTTTCCTTCGCTCAAAAATGTTACAAAAAATGGATCTTCATTGTTAGCCTTTAATAATTGTTTTAACACAAAGGATTTCGTATTTTCCGACTGTATATTCAGATTATACATCACTTTTGAATTCAAAATATACTTGACTTCTTGTCCCTGCTCCATTGCATCCAAAATGTCAAAGATCAATGCACTTGTGGATGTATCTCCATTCCATTGCTGTTCAACCACGGATATTTCCAATGGCTTACTGTCTACAGACAAAGTTTCTACATTTTTAGAAAATTTGACTAACAATTTTGCCATCAACAACGCATTCAAAATCAACATTCTCCCCAAATGTGCATTGCTTCATTTAAATACAAATTCAAGTGGTACAATTATCCCCCCTGCCAATCAAATCATGCCACGTGGTCTCCTTGTGTTTAAAACAAATAGACAATTTCCAAATGAATCCATCGCACAGATCCACTCATTCAAAAAAGATATTTCAACTCATTTATTCCCTATCCCAATACAAATGATCAATTGAGTCCCTTCTCTTGTCATTTTTTAAATATCTCACACGTGTAGAATATCTGATAGTCTCCATCATTTCATGATAGGACAACAAATGGCCCAAATCTAATTGACACCACCATCTAGCTTCATCTAAATCTTTAGGAGTTCCAAGTTCTTCATACAATACATCCACACATTTGTCAAGATTATTTGATCTAATAACGAATTTGAAGGATAGTTTCTTGATTATATTTCATCAAAATCATCAAAAATTGGATTGTATCATGACGATCATAATAGGAATACGTTGCAATTGAATTGCCATTTTTCTTGATTTCAATTTGCAATTCTTCTACTTGTTTTTGCTTTGTTACTTTTGCCATTTCCCACGTCTTTAAATTCTCAAAACCAGATTCCCATACAATTGAATCTGTAATGGTGTATGTGATGGATTGTTGGTCGTATTTGCTGAATGTGACTGATACATATGCAATGGCAATTGTTGTCAACAACATATCTCCGCTGTTTGTCCCTATGAATCAAAAAATATTTACATTATTCCAACCATTGGTGGACAATTGGAATATGTATTATTTTAATGCCATTTAATTTCTCATTTCATATTAAATATCACTCTGCATTATTGACTACAATTTACAATTATTGATTTAAAAGATACATTTATTTCATTAAAATCTCCATTTAGTCACTGTTTGAATTTATTTCATAGATAGAATGTATTTATTGGTGAGTAGTTGGTAGGTTTAATTGGGCATCAAAGGATTGTAAATGAATCACCCCTTTCCAGACAACTCACTATTGTCAGAAATGGGAATTGATTTGACCCATTCTTCATACAACTGTTTCTGTGTGACCATGTGGTCGTACAAATTTTGAATGATTGGCCTATTTTACTCCTTGGGGTAAAAGAGGGGATAAATTTGAACATAAATAGACGACATGACTCTCATTGTATGTTGCTGTTGTTGTTGAGTTTGTTGTTTGCTTATCATATCACTATTCGTGGTCAAAGTCCTGATTCACCTGTCTGCAATTTTTATGAAAATGAACAGACTGGTGTGTGGAAGTTGGAAGTAGAAAAGCCGCAAAAGACTGGTGACGATTCTGAATTTACAGGACTAACAGATAAAGTGATCAAAAAAGCAAGTACAGGGACAAAAGATAAAGTGATCGAAGAAGCTAGTGATATATTGGCAAAACAGGATGTATTGGTTGTCAATGGTTATTACTTTAATACACTTACTAAGTTCTCATTTACATATAGTCTAGAACAGAAAACCATCAAACAGATTTTTGAAGAGGCATTCAGTGAGCGAGATATTAATAGAATGAAGTATGATGGGTTGGATGCTAAAATTCCTATTCCTAACCATAGTGATAAAACACTTGATGTGCTACGCCATTTGAAAGGTAATATTCCTAACCATAGTGATAAAACACATGATGTGCTACGCGATGTTAACGATCAAGAAGGTGATGAAACAAATAATCTTTTTATCAACCAACAAGATGGTCCACGGCGCGTTAAAAATGAGCAATTCAAATAAATTTTCATTTTTATTCAATTCCCTTGATGCTCTCATTCTCCATCATTTCCCGCAATGCACTATGCTTTGCCCTATATCCTGCATGATGTTGCTCAATATACATTGGATTCTCTTTACAACAATATAAAATAAGTATTATGAAAATGATTAAAATGACCACTACCCACCAATGTACGACTACTCACCAGTGTTTTTAAGTGTGTAGTGGTTATTGCATTTACATTCTCTAAATCACTTGTCTGTATTTGTGGTGAATGACTCTATTGATGTTGTATTTATTGTAGTACTTGATGATGAACTAGTGGAAATAAGAATTGGATGAGTTACATCACCCCCTGTCAATCAAATATTACCACATGGTCTCCTTGTACTCGAAACAAATAGTCAATTTCCAAATGGAACCATCGCACAGATCATTTGTCATGTCAAACATCAATTCAATATTGATTTATTGAGTCTCTCCTACCAATCCACGCAAATCTTTAACAATGTCATCAAATGAAGTGTCTAGATTCTCATATTTAAATTTCACTTTGTTATTCTTCAATACGACCACATATCCATTGAAATAGAATATTTTGTATCTCCATTATACTCAATAAGCTTATTCATGATGGTGATGGTGTCATATTCCAAGATTGTATGATGCATCACTATTTGGATTTAGTGTCACTGTTAATTGTGCCATTGCAAATGCGATCCAAATCAGCTTATCTCCGTTGTTTGTTCCTTTTCGTTTTAAAAAATATTCAATTGTCAAGTAATGATTTCCAAATGTTGTTTTGCGCAATTAATATGCAAGCTAACAGTTATTTCAAACAACCATTCATCGTTTAAAAGAAATCTGGCACCAATCAATTGATCGCTATACTATTCAAGAGAAAGTGAGTCGCTTTTTATTCCAAATGATGGTTTATTTACTTTTATCTCTCATATCATCCAAAGCATTTCAATTATGCGGTAAAAAACATGGTAAAAAAAAGTGCTTCAATGGATATTGCAGTGCCAATGGGTATTGTATGACAGATCCGAAGAAAAAAGCTGGTTGCATTGAAGCGTACAGCACCCCAGGACAATGTAAGACAATTCCGTGTGGTACTATTTATAAAAAATGTCCAGAGGGAGCACCTTATTGCAGTGGAATCAAATTCCATTTTATAGAGATGAATTATGGTCCAGAGGCATTGCCGGAAATTCAAGTGGGACATTGTAGTATTATCAAGTACAAATGCAATCCACTCTTTAGTATGAATGGTAAATGTTCAAGTAGTGGTTAAGAATAAATTATATTAACAACAATTGAATAATTTAACAATTATTGCATTCACTATAGCAAGGAATAGAAAGTTTAGTGCATAAATTTCAACGAATTTAATAAAATACTTTGTTTTTCAATTTTATTTCCTCAGATCAATTCTGCCAAATTATATAAAACCCTTTTCCAATTTACCATGTGCCCGAAACAATCATGTTTTTTTTTCTTATCTTATTTATTTAGGGGAACATTGCAGTCTTGAAACAATCATGTGACACTTGCCATGTACTCATTTTGCAGCAAGTAATTTGCAAGTAATGAGCAAAAATGACAACCAGTTATATCCAACATAATAATGATAATAAATTTACAAGATCAATAAATCATGAAAGCCTTGCTCGCTAAACTAATCAATAGAAAATGTATTATGAAACATTTGGGGTCCAAAATTCCATCAGTAAATTCTCGAGTGTTCAAAATGAGCATAATTATTCAGCTATTCAAGCCAATAGCAATACTTACTACTATCGCCAATATTACCAGGGGCCAGCTAATAAAAGAATTATGATATTAAAGGACATTCTTAACTCCCTAGAACTCAAACCAGCGGTGTTGCTACGCTCTCTATATGGATTTCATCGATACGCAGTAGAATTAGAGCATTTTGAATTTGTAAAAATTATTGATTTTTTCTTGAAATTGCCATATTTGCCTGATAACTGGAGAGAGATCACTGATACTGGACTCATTGACTTTATTATGAACTATAAACACCAGAAACAATTCAATTTTAAGATATTTTTACTCAGTGATACTTTGAGATCAAAATTTGAAAATTTAGAGGACCTGGTCTATTTCAATTTAATGGTGTACTCCAGCAACTTCACAAGATCAAATCCGAAAATGACCGGAATTATCATTCATCCTCTTACTTGGCATCCAGAGTCATTAGCCATCAACAATGTGATCATATGGTACATACATGTATGTCATTTGGCATCAAAGCATTAAAAACTGCCTTTCTAGCAGCAAGACACCAATTACACAAAAATCTTATCCAAGCCACAAATCCATGGTTATTAAGCAAACAGCATCACCAGTCATAGTAACAGACTACTACACACTATTGCCAGCCATCAGTCCAGTTACTCCACCGAGAGATTTCTTGTTGAAAATCAAATATTGGGACCCAGTGAATTACAAAGCAAAGATAGAACCAGTACCCGTCACTTTAAAATCAGATGACTGCACTATCAAATCCATCTTAGACAGACATATCCCCCAGGAAATCAAGATGCCAAAGATTAAAAGCATTTACATTATCAAATCTGATGGAAATAGAGAGGCAGTGCGAATCAACTGCCACTTGGCAAGAATCACTACAGGACAGGTTATTGAACTCACAGTCGAGTACTCTGCTCCTCTTGATCGGTATTTCACTTTAATTTTAGAGAAAAGGCGAATCAATGTTAATTCAACATGTGCTGATTCATTGGATTCCTCTTCTCTAAAGCGTCCCATGACAACACGTGCTGCTAATACAGTGTACAACAAAAGAATCTGCAGACCAGAATCATCCAAAACAGTGTTTGTATCTAAAATCAAATAAGCCAAAACAGAGTTTATTATGGATTAAAATGGATAACAACAAGTGATACCCATTCTACTACTTTAAACAATGTAATTTAAAGGATGCAAAGCACTTCATTGACTCAAGAATCGAAAATGTGGATTGTAGTGAGTCAAAGATCTATTCTGGGATAAAATTGATTAATGATGACTTTGAAATAGATAATTGGAAAAAGAAATAGTAATTGATGTACGTCTTAGAGTTGGAAATGGTGATCTACTCACTGATCACAGTGTGGCAGATCAAATCCATGATTTTTGCGTCATAAGCTACAATTAAAGAGGAGATAGGCAAGGAAGTCTAAAAACAGAGTTGAGATCTCTAATAGATATGCACAAACCAGATATCTTACATTTGACTGAATATAGCTTAGATACGAAGAAGGATATTCGATTAAATGGATATTCACAATTTAAACTCCTATTCCTCCACGAGGTGGAATAACATCACTCGAATGAATCATAATACAAAGCATTGCCATAGAGTTGAAATTGATGGACATGCCTTCTCCTTTCTTTATATTCCCCCTAGAATTATGGGAAGTCTTTCTCTAGTCCATTCAGAACTCCAAGTAGCATTTGAATCTAAAATTATTGTTGTTGGTGATGCCAAAATGCACATGTCCATGATTCAAAATAAGTCAAATAGGGTAGGAATATCATTTGAGACATTTATTAGCAATTTTGCATATTCGTGTAGAAATTCTCCCAATATAAGCACCATGAGAAATGGTATTAATGTAAATGATGTTCTACTTGTCCACCAATCCAAACTAGATCGCACTAGCAATGTTGAAGTATTAACAGAAGAAGATGAAATTTAGATATTCTCTTGATTACAAAATTGCAATTCTACGTAATATCAGATGGAGTAAATTAAAGAATGATACCATTCTTCGTCTATCCCTACAAGAAAAATTAAAACATGAATTTGAGACAAATAAGATTGCATTTGAAAATATGTCTGTGAATGATAAATGGAGCTACCTATTGAAGGTCTGTACTAAACATGCAACCAAAATACTTGGCACAAGCAATATCCTGGATAACTCGCAAATGCATGATTTTGATAATGTTATTCAAATTCTAAATATTCGTAAAAATAAACTAAAGCGCAAACTGAAGAAGAGAAACATCTCAGTTACACGAAGAGAAAAAATTAAACTCCAAATTGACTGCATAAGCAAGAAATTAAAAAATCAGAGATCCAACGAGCATAACGAAGAGTTAGGAAATATATTGAGAATATTAATAAAAACCAAAGTAGCGCCTTTGTCGAGTTATGCAGACTACGACAGTAAAAGAGATCTAATCACTCTTTTAATTGTGATCTTGAGAGAGCTATTCAGTACCAACAGACTCATTTCTCCCAAAATCCTTCTGATTGGCCAGATGAAATCCCTCAACCAAGTCATCTAGTGAATGCCGTTGCAAGAAAGGTCTTCACCACTGAACGTATAATCAATGCATTTAAGCATTCAAATAGCAACAAAGTGTCTGGTGATGCCATACCGGCTATTCTTCTCAAAAATCTACCAGAAATTGGATATGAATTATTTCAAAGTTTCTTTAGTCAATGTTATCTTGAATGCAATCTCCCATTGACCTGGCTCCTCTCAGTTACTGTTGACGAGTTTAAAAGCGGAAATGAAAGTGATCCTAGCAGATATAGGCCCATCAACCTATTATCATTCACATATAAAATTTTCCAACAAATATGTTACTACTCACTTTATAGGGATAAAATACATCCTAGCATTCGGCAGCATGGATTCTGCAAACAGCGCAGCTGCAGCTGCCAAATCTATTCAGTTTTAACACAAATCAAGAAATTCAAACATTCCCATCAGCAGGTTCATATGCTTGTTAAGGATCTCTCATCTGCCTTTGATTGTATTCTGCATAAAGATCTTTATGAAATACACAAACCTCTTATATCATCACAAGATTTGAATCTATTAAAAACCATTATCACAAAACAATCGTTTTAATTCCGTTGTGATTCTAATCAAACTGCCATTCCATTCATGAGAGGCAATCCACAGGGTGGCACACTAAGAATTCTGTTGTTTGCCGACACATCACATAGGCAAACAATAAATGATTTCTCAATCCACATCTACGCCGATGACTTACTATTGGTGTGCAATAGCTACCAAAATGCACAATTATTGAGTAATCTTATATCGCATTTAAATCTTTCTCATGAAATATCAGTCCCAAAAGCAAATAATATGAAGTATCTGGGTGTTTATTGATTATGCATCAGATGTCAAGTCACGCATTGACAAAGTCAATTTTGCAATTGGGTAGATTAAATGGACAAGCACGTTTCAGTCATTTCAAGGTGCTTATAAGCAGATTTATCGAGGAGTGGTGATGCCAATTTACACATATGCTTTAGAAGTATATGGTGAAGAAGGTATTGTAATGCTATCATTCGCAATTTACATTCCAACGAATTTAGACTCCATCAATTGAAGAATAACTATGGGGTTTGGCGTCCTTTGAATGATTCATGTTGGCAATTTTATTGAGTTTCTATGCAGTAGGTGGAGAAATTCCAAATAATCCTAAACATTGTAAAATTCACACTGATCCGAAAGAAATTAGCAAATGCCTTGTAAAGAACACCAAAGCAATTGATCAGAAAAATAAAATATTGCACAATTAATCCGTGTTAATAGTTACTTGTCCTATTTCATCAATCATAATATCAGCCATTTAAATCTATCAAATGAATCAATGATTCAGTTGTTAGGAACCTATTCAAACAAAATCATCCTTTCCCCAAATACGAGTGTCTTGTTTAGATACAAAAGTGAACTTATTTAAATCCTTGACAATATATTCTATAGTGTTACTTTGAATATAACCTCGAGTGATTTGATCATTAACATATAAAATGGCCTGATCATTTCCATCCAAGGCACTTTTGATTTTATTAGCCATTTGATTTGAATCTATCAAATTTAATCTATCTTCACAGTACCAACCAAATCGCTGAGTCGGATCATCTTCAATTTTCATTTTGTTTCAATCCGCTTATTTTCATTCCAATCAGATTCGATTAAAGTCGCTTGAAGACGCGTTTCACCAGTCAATGTCATTATAAAATGCACCAACTGAAATCGATTCTCATTTTGAATATGGGTTTGTTCCTCTGAATTCATTTCTACCGTAAATTTGTGTTTCAATGACTTTTTAGATATTTCAAATGTACTTGCTTTGTCAGATGATTCAGAAATCCAATTGTTGTTGTTGTTTTGATAAGAATATGTAGTCTGCACTTTGTCATGTATTTTTAATTCCAGTATCAATTGTGACATTGCAAATGCCATCCAAATTATCATGTTGTCAATAAGTACGGTCAATCTTCAAATACAAAATCAAGTGGTACAAATATAAATCATACCAATCAAATGATGCCACGTGCATTACTCGAAACAAATAGACAATCCCCCGATTTTATCAGTTTTATCACCCAATGACAATGTTCACAGAGTGAGGCACTGTACATCTTCATCAAATTCATTTATTGGTTGACCCAATCAGTCTGGTCTAATGGTTGTGAATTTGTGATTATCAGCAAATGAACAAATAAATCAAAAGTAATTTATTTAATTTACTTCCTGATACAATCGTGTTAAATCTCGTTCAATGTCTGCTTCAGTTGAAGAACTACCAATCTTATAAATGTATCTCATTTGTTGATTTTTATGTACAGTCACTTGCCATTTTTCAGCATTATTATAAATCTTGTTTGCCATTCCATGAATTGATAAATGTTCCTCATTTCTGCAATACCATTTCTTCAGAAATTCATCTGTATCTGGTACAATATGTGGCAAATAATCCACACACATTTCAGTCGATTTACCATGCGTAAATGTCACTGAATAGAGTGGCTTATTGGTTAATTGAATCAAATCCTGTAAAACTCGAAAGAATGAATAATTATCAATACCAAAAATATTGTTTTTATATGTTTTTATGACTTTATCATTATTTTTAACTTGTACATCAAATTTGTATGGCCATAAACCAACATGATTATTGAAAAAGGATATAATCTGTCCTGCCATTTCTAATGTATTAAAAAGAATATCGCTACCTGAATATAAGTACAACCAATTTGCAGTGGTTGGTGCTTTTAATTTCCACTGATTATACTGATCTAAATAATACGTTTTTGTTGTACTGGGGTGTGTCATTGTAATTGTCACTGTTGCAAATACAAATGCAGTCCATAACATGAGATCAAAGTGCATTTGATTTCAAATAGTACCCCTTTAAGTGATTGACCAATGAATTCAATGCACGTGGGAATACAAAAATGTACAAGTAGGACAGAATTGTGCAATAGAATTGTCTCAGTATTTATTAAAGCCATGAATCATGTCAATAAATATTGTCAATAAAATCATCATCCTATTCACTTTTCATTTGAATAGCAAATGGAGTCGTGCAAAAGTGTACAAATAGAGTACAAATGATTCGTGTACCAATGAAATAATTTCATGTGATTTTTGTACATTTGTGTGTATTGTTGTACGCATGCAAGTCACATTCACATTCACACTTTCCGCCAAGCTCACATTATTAACTGATCACATTCAATCTAATTTCAACTGACATTATCTCATTAAAATCATTTATTGTCAATAGTTTCCACGAGTTTCAATTGATCCAATTTAATTTTCAATCTATCTTTAAAATCGGATACATTTTCACCCTTATTGGGCTTTAATTTCTCAGATGTGGGATTGTCTTTTGCACTAATTTGAGTAGACAATGTTGCTTTCAATTCATGATTCATCACAATTTGATTAACCACAGTAATAGTACTATACTCGTGTGTACCGATATTACAATACCATCGATTGTTAGATTCGACATGTTCATTTGACAAATACTTGATACATGATCGATCCGTCTGGAAACTTCTAAATCTATCTGACCATTTCTTTTTTGAGTCAACTGTCACTTTAAAAACTGGCAACCCACTATATAGCAACAATTGTTTTAATGTTTCAAATTCACGGTGAAGATTTGATTCTCCAAAACGATGTTCCTCATCTCCATTCTTGATTGTTACAGTTTTATCAACAGAACCTACGCCCACCCTTTCAAGATGCTCAATCATCTTTTTCATCATATGTAATGAGTGAATCGTCTCCGTATCTTTTTTCCAATGTTGCCCATTCAATGTATAGGTTCTAGGTGCTTCATTCTTGCGTGAAAATATGACTTTTACTACTGCAAATACGACTGCAATCAACATGTGCATTTGGGGGACATGCTGCTACAAATAGTACCCCTTGTCATGATTGACCA